>JARQOD010000034.1:0-92563 GCA_033576555.1 Oophaga sylvatica
CCCTGACACCTGGGGATCGTTTTGAGTGATGTTGATGCATTTTTTCAGGTTTTGGGGGTTATTGTACGATGACCTAATGTCACTGATCAAGCTGAAAAAAGCCTTGTGCATTAAATAAGGGGCTTGATGACGCTACTTATACTGTCAGGATTCCGTAGTGGGCAGTCCTGACCAAGTGGAATGATGACGCTTTGGCGGCCCTTTTTCGGAAGGCTTCAGAAAATGTAAAGGATTTTATGGTGGATTCCCTGTCCCCTCTGGTTCTCAATGATTCTATGTCATTAGCGATTCAAATTGACAGACTTTGCTGAGGGGGAAAGAAGTATCGGGGAATAGTGTTGCCTTGAACCTGCTTCTGAATCCATGCAGTGTGATAGAGTGGTGTCCTGGGCACAGCGTCATGAGTTTCGAAAGCGCAAGGGGTTAGTTTCTACGTGATAAAGCCTCTCATGCTATTTCAGTCTCCCCCTAAGGGGGGAAGACGTTTGCACGCTCAGTTTTCTTGGGTTGTGTTTCAGACTAAGTTTTTACAACTGTCACCTGAAATGCTCTCTGTCCTCATTTTCTGCTCAGGCTTTCGTTGATTCTGGAGCAGCTATTAACCTGATGGATTATGATTTTGCTAAACGTTGTGGGTTTCCCTTGATACCCCTACAGAAGTCTATTCCCTTCTGGGGATCGATTCTACCCCCTTTTTGGCTGAGAATAAACCTCAGTTTCTACTCAGGTGATAATGAGGGTTGAACCTGATCATCAAAGTGCTGCAAATTTTTGGTTCTGTATAATCTGCAGATATTACGTACTGGGTTTCCCTTGGTTACAGTCTCATAATCCTGTTTTGGATTGGAAATCTGTGTCTGTAACCATTGGGGCTGCCAATGTGTTAATACCAAACACTCCTGTTTTTTCTGCCTCCCCCCGGGCTCAGGATGTTCCTGACTTTTGATTGATTTTTCTGATGTGTTTAGCGAAAGTAAATCTGCATCCTTGCCTCCCCATAGGAGCTATGACTGCGCTATTGAATTAGTGCCTGGTAGTAAATTCCCTAAAGGTCGCCTTTTTAACTTGTCTGTACCTGAACATGACGCTATGCGGTCTTATATCATGGAGTCATTGGAGAAGGGTCATATCAGACCATCCTCTTCACCCTTAGGTGCCGGTTTTTTCTTTGTGGCCAAAAAGGATGGTTCATTAAGGCCGTGTATTGATTATCGTCTTTTGAACAATATTACTGTGAAATATCAATACCCGTTACCCTTGATTTCTGACCTGTTTTCCAGGGTGAAAAACGCTACTTGGTTTACCAAGCTTGACCTCAGGGGGGCATATAACCTTATTCGCATTAAGCACGGGGATGAATGGAAGACGGCATTCAATACCCCGGAGGGGCATTTTGAGTACCTTGTGATGCCCTTTGGGCTCACTAATGCTCCTTCTGTCTTCCAGTCCTTCATGAATGACATTTTCAGGGATTTTGTGGATAAATTTCTGATTGTTTATTTGGATGATATCTTGATTTTTTCTAATGACTGGGACTCTCATGTGAAACATGTTCGAACTGTGTTCCAGATTTTGAGAGAGAATGCTCTGTTTGTGAAGGGATCAAAGTGTCTTTTTGGCGTACAGAGGATCTCATTTCTGGGATTCATTTTGTCCCCATCTATTATTGAAATGGACCCGGTCAAGGTTCAGGCCATCTGTGATTGGGTCTAACCTACTTCATTAAAGGCTCTTCAAAGATTTTTGGGTTTTGCCAATTTTTATCGTAAATTTATTGGTAATTTCTCGGTTATTGTTAAACCATTAACTGATTTGACCAAAAAGGGTTCTGATGTGGTGAATTGGCCTCCTGAGGCAGTCTCTGCATTTCAGGAACTTAAGCAGAGATTCACTTCTGCTCCTGTTCTACGGCAGTCTGATGTTTCTCTGCCATTTCAGGTGGAGGTTGATGCCTCTGAAATTGGGGCAGGTGCCGTTTTGTCCCAAAAAGATCCAGAGACCTCTAAAAGTAACCCTTGTGCCTTTTTCTCTCGAAAATTTTCTCCTACTGAACGTAATTATGACGTGGGTAATCGGGAGTTATTGGCCATGAAGTGGGCTTTTGAAGAGTGGAGACATTGGCTGGAGGGAGCCAAACATCAGGAGGTGGTCCTTACGGACCATAAGAATCTGGTTTATCTGGAATCTGCCAAGCGACTCAATCCTAGACAGGCCAGGTGGGCCTTGTTTTTCACACGTTTTAATTTTGTGGTTTCCTTTCTTCCTGGCACTAAGAATGTTAAGGCGGATGCCCTCTCGAGGAGTTTCCTTGCGGACTCTCCTGAGTTATCTGATCCTTCTGTTATTTTGAAAGAGGGTGTAGTTCTTTCCGCCATCTCACCCAATTTGAGACTTGCTCTGGAGGGGTGTCAGGAGGATAGGCCCGAGCGCTGCCCTGTTGGAAAATTGTTTGTCCCGGACCAGTGGAAAAAGAGTGTGATGTCTGAGATTCATTGTTCCGCGTTGGCTGGGCATCCCGGAATTTTTGGTACCAGAGACTTGGTTAGTCGGTCCTTTTGGTGGCCTACCTTGTCTCGTGATGTCAGGGAATTTGTGCAGTCCTGCGGGACTTGCTCTCGCTCCAAGCCTTGCTCTCGCTCTAGTGGTTTGTTGATGCCATTGCCTGTGCCCAAGAGACCATGGACCCATATCTCTATGGATTTCATTTCCGACCTTCCTGTTTCTCAGAGAATGACCACCATCGGGGTAATTTGTGATAGGTTTTCCAAAATGATACATCTTGTGCCATTACCTAAGTTGCCTTCCTCCTCTGAATTGGTGCCGTTGTTCCTTCAGCACGTGGTTCGTTTACACGGCATTCCTGAGAACATTGTGTCTGACAGAGGAGTCCAGTTTGTTTCCAGATTTTGGAGGACTTTTTGTTCTAAACTGGGTGTTCAATTGTCTTTCTCCTCGGCATTTCATCCTCAGACCAATGGTCAAACTGAGAGAACAAACCAGACATTGGAGACTTATCTAAGATGCTTTGTGTCTGCTGATCAGGATGACTGGGTCTCTTTTTTGCCTTTGGCTGAGTTTGCTCTTAATAATAGGGCTAGCTCTGCCACTTTGATGTCTCCATTTTTTTTGTAATTCTGGGTTTCACCCTCGATTTTCTTCGGGACAGACGGAGGCTTCTGTCTGTCCGGGTGTTGACTCTGTTGTGGAGCGTATGCAACAGATTTGGGACCGGGTAGTGGAGAGGTTGTCCCTCTCTCAGGAGAGGGCCCAGCGGTTTGCTAACCGGCATAGGACTGATGGTCCTCGGTTTAAAGTGGGGGACTTGGTCTGGTTGTCCTCAAAGAATATTCCTATGAGAGTGGCATCTCCTAAATTTAAGCCTAGGTTCATTGGACCTTATAAGATCATGGAGATTATTAATCCTGTTTCTTTTCGTTTGCTTCTTCCAGGGACATTTAAGATCCATAACGTGTTCCACAAGTCCTTGTTGAAGAGGTTTGTTGAGCCAGTGGTTCCTGCTGCTGTGCCTCCTGACCCTGTTTTGGTTGAGGGCAATCTGGAGTATGTGGTTGAGAAAATATTAGATTCTCGTTTTTCTAGACGGAAACTCCAGTATTTGGTTAAATGGAGAGGTTATGGTCAGGAAGACAATTCTTGGGTGTTTGCTTCGGACATCCATGCTAGGAGACTTATCCGTGCGTATCATAGAACTCATCCTGACCGACCTGGTTGCTCAAATGAGGGTTCGGTGACCCCTCCTCAAGGGGGGGGTACTGTTGTGAATGGGTTTGAGATGAGTTCTGAGCAGAGGCTCCCTCTGGTGGTTACAAGCGGTGCTAGTCTGTCCAGTGAAGATTGTGAGGACTGGGAATCAGGTGTTACTGATTGGTCTTATATAAGGGAGTCACCTTCCCATCAGGGTTGCCGGTGATCAATTGTTCTGGTCTGGATCCTTTATTCCTGTTTCCCTTGTAGCCTGCTGTGTCGTGTCTGCATCTCCTGCTAACAGATAAGACATTTTCTTCTTTTGTGTTTGTGCTATATTTTGCATTTTGTCCTGCACTTCTGTGGGGGCCTTCAGGGTCCCCTCCGGGGGCTTCTGCCCTCTCAGTTTTGTTCAGCCACTGATGTTTGTACTTTTGCTTTTTTCAGTTTTTTCAGTGGCTGCTGTTTTGATTTTGTTACACCAGAGAACTAATTTAGGTGGAAGAGGTCGTGTGATCTCAGGTGTTTTTGAAATTAGTAGAATTGGTGCCTTTCAGGGTTTTCTGGGATTGCAGTAAGTACCCTTCCTATCCTTTTCTATTTAGTTAGTTTGGGCCCCAGCGTTTGCTCATACTATTTTCTTTCTGTGTCAGTATTTCATCTTGTCTAACCGCCATTACATGTTTGGGGGCTTTCTATTATCTTTGGGGTTCTGCTCCGGGGCAGATAGCTTTCCTATTTCTATCTTTAGGTGTAGTTAGTTTCTCAGGCTGTGACGAGGCGTCTAGGACCAACGTAGGAACGCTCCACGGCTGCCTCTAGTTGTGGTGGTTAGTCAGGGTACTGCAATCTCATAGATTCCAACTGCTCTGGTGTATTGCCTTTTTTTACCTGCACTCCTCAGCTACCGAAACATAACACCGCACCTACAGCGCTGTGCTTGGTCAGTCAATCTGACTGACCAAACACAGCAGCGATCGTGCAGGAGAAGCTGAAATTTCAGCTTCTCCAGCGCGATCAGTGCAGGAGCCGGCGCTGCAGTGGCCAGGCTTCCTGCACTGACAGCCAGGAGCGGAGCCCCCACCGCCCCTGGCTGTTAACCCCGACTGCTGCGATCGAGCGCGATCGCAGAGCTCAGGGGGGGAGGCAGAGGGTCGGGAGCTCCCTCTGCCTCAGATCGGCACCCTGCAATGTATTTGCAGGGCCCGATCTCTGCCTTGATGACCCGGGGGTTGTCATGACAACCTCCGGGTCATCTAGCTACGGAAAGCTGCTGTGATCATTGTCACAGCAGCTTCCACTATAGTTGCAATGTATTGCAATGCCAGAGCATTGCAATGCATTGTAACTGCAATAAAAAGTAAAAAAAGTGAAAGTCCCATAAAGGGACAAGTTAAAAAAAATTGTAAAAAAAATATTAAAAAATAATTTTAAAAAAATCCCCTAAAAAATACACATTTTTATGTAATAAAAAAAATAAAAAACAAAAAACATACACATGTTAGGTATCGCCACGTCCGTAAAAATCCCATCTATAAAAGCGTAACCCTAGTTAACCCCTTCAGTGAAAGCCGTAAAAAAAAAACACAAAAAAGTAGTAAATTATACTTTTTCCAAGCGGTATCATTATACCGCATGGAAAAAGTGCAATAACACGCGATCAAAAAGTCGGATATAAATAATCATGGTACCGCTAAAAACGACATCTTGTCCCGCAAAAAACAAGCCGCTATACAGCATCATCAGCGAAAAAATAAAAAAGTTATAGCTCGCGGAATAAACTGATGCAAAAATAATTTTTTCTATAAAATTTTTTATTGTGTAAAGAACGCCAAAACATAAAAAAAAATATATAAATGAGGAATCGCCTTAACCGTAGTGACCCGAAGAATAAAGCTGCTTTATCAATTTTACCACACACGGAACGGAGGAAAAAAAAAAAAAAAAAAAAACAATTCCTGAATTGCTGGTTTTTGTTCATTCTGATTCCACAAAAATCGGAATAGGAAACAATCAAAAAACGTTATGTGCCTGAATATGGTACCAATAAAAACGTCAGCTCGTCCCGCAAAAAATAAGCCCACAGATAACTCTGTCGGCCGAAATATGGAAAAATTATAGCTCTCAAAATACGGCGATGCAAAAATTTCTTACAAAAAATTATTCCAAGAAAAAGCATCTTTTAGTGTGTGACAGAAGCTAAACATGAAAAAAGGGTGTAAATCTGGTATCGCTGTAATCGCACCGATCCGAGGAATAAAGTCGCCTAATCACTAATACCGCACGAGGAACGGCGTAAGAAAGAAAACCAATTCTTCACCTTTTGTGGATTTGTTCATTGTGCCTCCCAAAGATCGCAGTAAGGCGATCACAGTGGTTCCCCCCCACATATGGGGTATCAGCGTACTCAGGACAAAATGCACAATAGCTTTTGGGGTCCTATTTCTCCGGTTACCCTTAGAAAATAAAAATTTGGGGCAAAAAGGTCATTTTTGTGGAAAAAAATATGATTTTTTTATTTTCACGGCTCTACATTATAAACTTCTGTGAAGCCCTTGGGGGTTCAAAGTGCTGACCACACATCTAGATAAGTTCCTTGGGGGTCTAGTTTGCAAAATGGGTAATTTGTGGGGGGTTTCTACTGTTTAGGCACATCAGGGGCTCTCCAAGCGCGACATGACACCCGCAGACCATTCCATCAAAGTCTGCATTTAAAAACGGTGCTCCTTCCCTTCCGAGCTCTGCCATGCGTCAAAATAGTGGTTCCCCCCCACATATGGGATATCAGCGTACTCAGGACAAATTGCACAATAGCTTTTGGGGTCCTATTTCTCCTGTTACCCTTATAAAAATAAAAATTTGGGGGCAAAAAGATTATTTTTGTGGAAAAAAATATGATATTTTTATTTTCACGGCTCTACGTTATAAACTTCTGTGAAGCACTTGGGGGTTCAAAGTGCTCACCACACATCTAGATAAGTTCCTTGGGGGGTCTAGTTTCCAAAATGGAGTCACTTGTGGGGGTTTCTACTGTTTAGGCACATCAGGGGCTCTCCAAGCGTGACATGACACCCGCAGACCATTCCATCAAAATCTGCATTTGAAAAAGGCGCTCCTTCCCTTTCCAGCTCTGCCATGCGTCAAAATAGTGGTTTACCCCCAAATATGGGGTATCAGCATACTCAGGACACATTGCACAATAACTTTTGGGGTCCTGTTACCCTTTGGAAAATAACAATTGGGGGTGGAAAGATCATTTTTGTGGAAAAGATATGATTTTTTAATTTTACTGCTCTACGTTATAACCTTCTGTGAAGCCCTTGGGGGTTCAAAGCTTTCACCACACATCTAGATAAGTTCCTTGGGGGGTCTAGTTTCCAAAATGGGGTCACTTGTGGGGGGTTTCCACTGTTTAGGCACACAGGGACTCTCCAAATGCGACATGGCGTCCAATCTCAATTCCAGCCAAAAAAGTCAAATGGCGCTGCTTCCCTTCCAAGCTCTGCCATGCACCCAAATAGTGGTTTACCCCCACATATGGGGTATCAGCGTACTCAGGACAAATTGCACAATAACTTTTGGGGTCCTTTTACCCTTTGGAAAATAAAAATTGGGGGTGGAAAGATCATTTTAGTGGAAAAGATATGATTTTTTAATTTTACAGCTCTACGTTATAACCTTCTGTGAAGCCCTTGGGGGTTCAAAGCTCTCACCACACATCTAGATAAGTTCCTTGGGGGGTCTAGTTTCCAAAATGGGGTTACTTGTGGGGGGTATCCACTGTTTAGGCACACAGGGGCTCTCCAAATACGACATGGCGTCCAATCTCAATTCCAGCCAAAAAAGTCAAATGGCGCTGCTTCCCTTCCGAGCTCTGCCATGCACCCAAATAGTGGTTTACCCTCACATATGGGGTATCAGCGTACTCAGGACTAATTGCACAATAACTTTTGGGGTCCTTTTATCCTTTGGAAAATAAAAATTGGGATGAAAAGATCATTTTTGTGGAAAAAATATGATTTTTTAATTTTACGGCTCTACGTTATAACCTTCTGTGAAGCCCTTGGGGGTTCAAAGCTCTCACTACACATTTAGATAAGTTACTTGGGGGGTCTAGTTTCCAAAATGGGGTCACTTGTGGGGGGTTTCCACTGTTTAGGCACACAGGGACTCTCCAAATGCGACATGGCGTCCAATCTCAATTCCAGCCAAAAAAGTCAAATGGCGCTGCTTCCCTTCTGAGCTCTGCCATGCACCCAAATAGTGGTTTACCCCCACATATGGGGTATCAGCGTACTCAGGACTAATTGCACAATAACTTTTGGGGTCCTTTTATCCTTTGGAAAATAAAAATTGGGATGAAAAGATAATTTTTGTGGAAAAAACATGATTTTTTAATTTTACGGCTCTACGTTATAACCTTCTGTGAAGCCCTTGGGGGTTAAAAGCTCTCACAACACATTTAGATAAGTTACTTGGGGGGTCTAGTTTCCAAAATGGGGTCACTTGTGGGGGGTTTCCACTGTTTAGGCACACAGGGACTCTCCAAATGCGACATGGCGTCCAATCTCAATTCCAGCCAAAAAAGTCAAATGGCGCTGCTTCCCTTCCGAGCTCTGCCATGCGCCCAAATAGTGGTTTACCCCCACACATGGGGTATCGATGTACTCAGGAGAAATTGTACAACTAATATTGTGGTTCATTTTCTACTGATACCCTTGACAAAATTTTAAAAAATTGTGTCAAAAGAAAAATTTTGGGAAAAAAAGTTAAATGTTAATTTTTTCCTTCCACATTGCTTCAATTCTTGTGAAGTACCTAAAGGGTTAATAAACTTCTTGAATGTGGTTTTGAACACGTTGAGGGGTGCAGTTTTTAGAATGGTGTCAGTTGTGGGTATTTTCTGTCATATTGACCCCTCAAATTCACTTCAAATGTGAGGTGGCCCCTAAAAAAAATGATTTTGTAAATTTTGTTGGAAAAATGAGAAATTGCTGGTCAACTTTTAACACTTATAACTTCCTAACAAAAAAAAATTTTGGTTCCAAAATTGTGCTGATGTAAAGTAGACATGTGGGAAATGTTATTTATTAACTAATTTTTGTGACATATCTCTCTGATTTAATGGCATAAAAATTAAAAGTTTGAAAATTGCAAAATTTTCTAAATTTTTGCCATATTTCCGTTTTTTTCATAAATAAACGCAAGTTATATTGAAGAAATTTTACCACTATCATGAAGTACAATATGTCTCGAGAAAACAATCTCAGAATCGCCAAGATCCGTTGAAGCGTTCCAGAGTTATAACCTCATAAAGAGACAGTGGTCAGAAATGTAAAAATTGGCCTGGTCTTTAACCTACAAAATGGCTTGGTCGTTAAGGGGTTAATTAAGATATAATGCTGTATGTCTTCACAATGAGAAAAGTAAAAAAAATGTTGTTAAAAATATTTAAAAAGTATAAAAGTTCAAAAACCCCCTTCGCCCTATTTAAAATAAAAAAATAAAATCAAGCATACACATATTTGGTATCGCCGCGTTCAGAATCGCTCAATCAATATAAAAAAAGATTTAACCAGATCGCTAAACGGCGTAATGAGAAAAAAAGTCAAAATGCCACAATTATGCTTTTTTGGACGACGCAACATTGCAATAAAATGCAATAACGTGCAATCAAAATATCGTATCTGCACCAACATGGTATTCATTAAAAATGTCAGCTCGGCGCGCAAAAAATAAGCCCTCACCCAACCCGAGATCATGAAAAATGGAGACACAACGGATATCGGAAAATGGTGCAATTCTTTTATACTTTACCTAATAAAGAGGTGTTATTTTTACTAATAAATGTTTGTTTTGGGTCTTCTATTTTCTGTTAGTATTTGGTTTATTCTACAGGGTGGGCCATTTATATGGGTACACCTAAATAAAATGGGAATGGTTAGTGATATCAACTTCCTGTTTGTGGCACATTAGTATATGGGAGGGGGGAAACTTTTCAAGATGGGTGGTGACCATGGTGGCCATTTTAAATCCAACTTTATTTTTCTTTATTTGGGGAGAGAGTCATGCGACACATCAAACTTATTGAGAATTTCACAAGAAAAACAATGGTGTGCTTGGTTTTAACGTAACTTTTTTCTTATAAAATGTGTTCACAGTGCTGCCCATTGTGTTGGATTGTCAATACAACCCCCTTCTCCCACTCTTGACACAGATAGCAACACCACAGAAGAAATGCTAGCACAGGCTTCCAGTATCCGTTGTTTCAGATGGTGCACATCTCGTATCTTCACAGCATAGACAATTGCCTTCAGATGATCCCAAAGATAAAAGTCTAATGGGGTCAGATCGGGAGACCTTGGTGGCCATTCAACTGGCCCACGATGACCAATCCACTTTCCAGGAAACTGTCCATGTAGGAATGCTCAGATCTGACTCGGGTCATCTGAAGGCAATTGTCTATGCTGTGAAGATACAAGATGTGCAACATCTGAAACAACGGATACTGGAAGCCTGTGCTAGAATTTCTTCTGCGGTGTTGCTATCAGTGTGTCAAGAGTGGGAGAAGAGGGTTGCACTGACAATTCAACACAATGGGCAGCACTTTGAACACATTTTATAAGTGGTCATAAACTTGTAAGTAACTCATGAAAGAATAAAGTTACTTTAAAACCAAGCACACCATTGTTTTTCTTGTGAAATTCTCAATAAGTCTGATGTGTCACATGACCCTCTTCCCATTAAAAAAAATAAAATTGGACCCAAAATGGACGACTTCAAAATGGCCGCCATGGTCACCATCCATCTTGAAAGGTTTCCCACATTTCATATACTAATGTGCCACAAACAGGAAGTTGATATCACCAACCATTCCCATTTTATTTAGGTGTATCCATAAAAATGGCCCACCCTGTATAAAACTCCCATATAATATTCTCACATTGAATTTATTCTATAAAACTCTCATATTATATTCCATCCTTGAACGCACGCCACGCGCATCATGTTTTTGTACAATTTGTCAATAATATACGTTTTCCTATAATTCATTTCTCACACTCTAGGTATGATAATGACTTTTCTCTGTGTGGGATTTTTGATGTTTAAAAAGGTTGTCCCTTAGTTGGACAATCCCTTCTCAATCCTGATGTTTGGTCCTGTTAAAATAAAAACACTTATACAAACCTCCCATGCTGGCACCGTTTCAGCGGTGTCAGCACTTGCGTTCTTGGGTCTCTTTTGAGGTTTTTAGGTCATGTGATGCCTGTGCCAAATCAGGGCTGGGGTCACTGTTCTCACCTTCAAACATATTGAGCATCATGACGCAGTCAGAGAGCAGCCGCAGCCCTGGCTTCCTGTTGATATTCAATACATACGAAGGCGGGAACAGTGAAGCTGCCGCTGATTGGGCGCAGGGCTCGTGTGAGATATATATATATATAAATTAGATGGTGGCCCGATCCTAACACATCGGGTATTCTAGAATATGTGTACGTGGAGGCTGCTGCTGGGGTTTACGTGGAGGTTGCCGGTCGGGGTACTTCTGCTGCGAGCAGCCAGGAGATGACCGGCTAGCACCGGTCATCTCCCGGCTACGTCGCCGCTGACCTCCATGCGGCAGGAGATGACCCGCGGCTACCGTCGGGAGATCAGCGGCTAACGCCGCAGATCTCCCGACGATAGCGGTGGCTTGGTTCAAATCCTGCGTCAATTCACGGCCTGACTGCGCCTGTCGCTGATTGGTCACGTCCGGCCGGGCGCGACCAATCAGCGACGCAGCATTTCCGTTACAGACAGACAAAATTAGACGATTATATAGTAGATTGCACTCAGGGGGTGAATTATGGATATAGTTTTACAGTTGGAATTAATAAAGTTTAGTTTTATCCTTTTGTCAGCAAACATGAGGAATGACAAGAGATAACCCCTTTAAGAAAATCCAATTTTGGTTAAAATAATTCCAACATTATGAACATATAAAAGGCTTCTCCCCTATGTGATATCTCTGATGTTTATTAACAGCTGATTTCCGAGTAGAATATTTCCCACATTAAGAAAATGAAAAAGGCTTCTCCTCTGTGTGACTGCTCTGATGGCTAACAAGAAGCTCTTTCCGGTTAAAATATTTCCCACATTCGGAACAGGAAAAAGGCTTCTCCCCTGTGTGAGTTCTCTGGTGACTAACTAGAGCATTTTTCCAGTTAAAACATTTCCCACATTCTGAGCAGGAAAAAGGCTTCTCTCTTGTGTGAGTTATTTGGTGTGTAACAAGATTCCCTTTCTTGTTAAAACATTTCCCACATTCTGAACATGAAAAAGGCTTCTCCCCTGTGTGAGTTATTTGGTGTGTAACAAGATTTCCTTTCTGGTAAAACATTTCCCACATTCTGAACAGCAAAAAGGCTTCTCCCTGTGTGGATTCTCTGGTGCTTAACACAATCTGATTTATTGGTAAAACATTTCCCACATTCTGAGCAGGAAAAAGGCTTCTCTCCCGTGTGAGTTATTTGGTGTGTAACAAGATTCCCTTTCTTGTTAAAACATTTCCCACATTCTGAGCAGGAAAAAGGCTTCTCTCTTGTGTGAGTTATTTGGTGTGTAACAAGACTCCCTTCCTTGGTAAAACATTTCCCACATTCTGAACAGGAAAAAAGCTTCTCTCCTGTGTGGATTCTCTGGTGCTTAGCACAATCTGATTTATTGGTAAAACATTTCCCACATTCGGAACAGGAAAAAGGCTTCTCCCCTGTGTGAGTTCTCTGGTGACTAACAAGAGCATTTTTCCAGTTAAAACATTTCCCACATTCTGAGCAGGAAAAGGATTCTCTCTTGTGTGAGTTATTTGGTGTGTAACAAGATTCCCTTTCTTGTTAAAACATTTCCCACATTCTGAACATGAAAAAGGCTTCTCCCCTGTGTGAGTTCTCTGGTGACTAACAAGAGCATTTTTCCAGTTAAAACATTTCCCACATTCTGAGCAGGAAAAAGGCTTTTCTCCTGTGTGAGTTATTTGGTGTTTAACAAGATTCCCTTTATTGTTAAAACATTTCCCACATTCTGAACAGGAAAAAGGTTTCTCTCCTGTGTGAGTTATTTGGTGTTTAACAAGATTCCCTTTCTTGGTAAAACATTTCCCACATTCTGAACAGCAAAAAAGCTTCTCCCCTGTGTGGATTCTCTGGTGCTTAACACAATCTGATTTATTGGTAAAACATTTCCCACATTCTGAGCAGGAAAAAGGCTTCTCTCCTGTGTGAGTCATTTGGTGTGCAACAAGATTCCCTTTCTTGTTAAAACATTTCCCACATTCTGAACAGGAAAAAGGCTTCTCACCTGTGTGAGATCTCTGGTGGGTAACAAAATTTGATTTCTGTGCAAAATATTTCCCACATTCTGAACAGGAAAAAGGCTTCTCCCCTGTGTGGATTCTCAAGTGCTTAACACAAGTTGATTTATTGTTAAAACATTTCCCACATTCTGAACAGGAAAAAGGCTTCTCTCCTGTGTGAGTTATTTGGTGTGCAACAAGATTCCATTTCCAGTTAAAAGATTTTCCACATTCTGAACATGAAAATGACTTCTTTGCTTTAGGAGCAGTTTTTTTTTTAATGCCTCTTTTGTGACTTTGATTTTCCTTTGTAGTCATTAATGAATCAGAAGACAGGACCTGTTTCATAGGATCAGATGACGATCTTTGCTGTGAATGGATGATGGTATATCTGGAGTAATAGCAATCACTTCAATTGTATCCTGTGGGATATCAAGATCATCAGATTTAAAAATTGAAGATGTCAGCTGTTCCTCTGATCTCCTGGTACAGTCATCTGCTAAGATAAAAAACAATTATTTTTTAATAAAATATCATTGAGTTTTATATTTTTCAATATTTCTACTTAAACTGTCCATAAAAATGGCAAGCTATCTAAAAAAAACTTTAATTATTTACCAAGACAATGACAGTTCACAGTTTAATGGAAAACCTTGCTGGAAGAACCAGTAGTGTGTGGTGATCCTGATCCACATTTTCTTTCCTTGCTTTGGCAACACTAAATGTATTTAGGCCCTGCCAATAAAGCCTACTTGAGTTTGAGTTCAACTCTTTGTTCATTCTGCCTCCCAAACATCAAATGAAAAGAATCCAATGTTATGTAGGCAAAAATAATACCAATTCTCATCTCACAAAAAACAAGTCCCCACTCAGGTCCATCATCTGTCAATGGAAAAAACAGAGGTTCCCACACTATTAGCGGCTCAAAGGCTGTTAAAAAGCAACAGAGTTTCTATAAACCAATCCAGCAAAAACCGCTCTCACTTCTGAGTCTTGCAGTGTGCTCAAGCAACATTTAGGATCCCTGTATTTAGCAATATTATAGTGAGAAGAATCCACCTAATTTGTGGTGTGTGTATCCTGGAGCACAATCTGGGCACTATGTGTTGGGAAATAAAATGACAAATGTGTAGTTTTCACTTTCCAACATCCACTGCGTGTTAATTTCCGGAAAGTGGCAGTGGAGTCAAAATATTCACTCCTCCTATAGAGTATAACCCTCAGTAAATTAATTTATAAAATGGAATCACTTTATGGGAATTTCAACTATTCTGTTTTTCTGTCATTTAGTTATATTAGGGCTGCATATGGTGTGTCCAATCTCATCTGGGATCTGTTCCTGCTGTCCAGCCGGAGTAATCTGCTCCCCACTTCAGCCAATTGGAAAGTACCACACCCTACTAATGTTCAAAGCATATGGCCGGAATCTGCCAGAAACAGCGTTGTTCTCCACTGGTTCAATCCTCTGTGCTCAGCTTGCGGCTTGTGTATTTGTTTACTGTTGTGACCGTGGCCCGTTAACGGACTACTCGTGTCTTTCGATTCTGTCCTTCTCACATAAGTGAGGCCAATCCCACCACAATCAAACTATCATATAGAATGAACAGGTAAAAAAAAAAGAAATATTTTTTTATTCTATATTACATCCCCAACAACAACGTATGTACGAGGGGAGAACTCCAACAGTAAACCGGAGTTGCATTCATTTATGGTGGACCATTAGAGCTACTATGAATCCTGACCAGAAGATTAGAGAAAATAATATGGCTCCCCATTTCAGGAGAGATTGTGCAGTAATCTGAATCTCTTAGGATCAAAAACAATGTAATTTATGACGTGGAGTGAATCCATGAAACCAGGGCTCGAGCCATGCCAACACATCTCCTGCAGACGTGAATAAATGTATATTACAGCCATCACCCACACACAGCTTAGAGATATATCATGGCACATGTGTGATGTTTTTCCTGTAGTTTATCACAATCCTCCTTGAAATTAGTTTTTATAACAAATTGAAAAGTCAGGATAAAGGGAAACTCTGTAGTTATTGTACAGAAATTCACACTTGACACTCACTCCACATTTCATGTTGTCGATCATAAAAGCAAAGTTTGGCCAGAAAGACTGGACCTGGTCTTGTAGGGACCATATGAGACATTCAGCAGCACAGGAGGGACAGAAGGTAGATTCATCCAATAAGATATCAGGGGTCTAGGAAGCCAACAGCATCATTATCCTCCGCTTTCTGATAAAGACCCATCATAATACTTTTCTTCAAGTGATTTTCTAACTTGTCAGCACATTCTACGTACGCTGTCATTTGGCTTTGTAGTTTACAGACCTCGGCAGGTAATGGTCAGTGTCTTCTAATCCCAGGGGTAGTTAGATCCTCCAGGTGGTAAGTTCTATAGAAAAGGGCTTTCAATGCCCAAAGTCATTTGAACAGTTTTGGGTGAAGGAGAATGTTGTGGTCTAGAGGCAAAATGGTGATCATGGTAGCAGCCACAGCTGGTGACTGAGAAGAATCTGTGACTTCTCTGTATTTAGTGGTTATTGCTCACCTGGGTAGTCATATGTAGGAATCTCCTCTTTACACCGATCATCATCCCTCACATATGTCTCTGAAGTATTAATATGGGTCAGATCTTCACCCTGAAACAAATATTGTAAACGTCACAGACAGATGGAGAAGTCACATCTATGATCAGCTCTAATCCTGCCATCTCCACCGTTCTCATCACACAAGTATAAAACATAAAATACTGGTGAATAAAACAAGACTGAACACAAGACCTTCACAGCCATCTACACATCATAGGGGAGATCTCATGACACCTTCTCTCCATCTACCTGATGATCCTGAGGAGCATTGGGATCTTCTTGTTTACAGTCCTGTGGAAGAAGAGGACGGGGACATCTCTCTGGTGTGGTCATTTTACTGGATAGATCTGGGGGAAACACATACAGGTACTGAATTCATGCTTCACATACAGATAATTATAGGCCGTGTGTATTTAGTCCTGTCTATTACCTGGTGATGTGAGGGGCTGGGGAACCTCCATCATGACGTCCTTGTACAGATCTTTGTGTCCTTCTAAATACTCCCACTCCTCCATGGAGAAATAGATGGCGACATCTTGACACCTTATAGGAACCTGACACATACAATGATACCGTCATCCCCCCGATCCCTTCATATCGTTACTGTGTAATGTCTCAGCATTCCCAGCAGTGTCACCTGTCCAGTCAGCAGCTCAATCATCTTGTAGCCAAGTTCTAGAATCTTCTGGTCATTGATGTCCTCATGTATCAGGGGGTGAGGTGGAGGCCCCGTGATTGGGCTCAGGGGTCTTCCCCATCCCTCAGACACAGGGTCCTGACAGCGCTCACTAGAGGTCTTTTTCACTACTGTGTAATCCTGGTTATGGAGAGACACATTAATAAATCTCACTACAGACATTTCCAGAGTCCTCACCTCCCCAGTTCTGTCTATCTGATATTCCCATAGATAAGAATGATGTAATGTGACGTCAACAGAATCTCTCACCTCTCCAGTAAGCCGGAAGAGGATCTCTAGGGTGAGGTGCAATATCCTCTCCGCCATCTTGTCTCTGTCCATCTTTGATGGGTAAATCATGAAAACTCAGAAGATCTTCAATGGGAGAATCCGATATTGTAGAGACCTGAATGAGAAGAAGATGAGCCGATGTACCATCATAAAAATCCTGTGTAATAATACAATTACTGGAGATAATAAGGGAAACATAGGAGATTTATTTTACAGTATTTAGTTTTCTTCTTTACATCTACTAAAAAAACCTATATATTTAGGCCACAGACAACAAGCAGTTTCTTCCTCGGAGTCGGCAGATTTCTCATAGACTCATCTTCCATAACGCTAATTCTCCTCTCATTTACCGACACTGGAATCGGCATTAGCAATACTGCAGGAGATATTCATTACATGTGAGATGAGAAATAAGGCCGGCTTCACATTTGAGGATGGCAGAGCTGCGGACTTCCTCCGTGAAGCCTCTCCCACTGCCATACTTTCTCAATTCAGCTCCGCCTATGTCTGCATGCGGCCTGCACATCTATATTTAACATTGGGTACGTAGGCCGTGGGATGTATGCAGATGTTTCCGCATGCGTCGTTTTGACGATGCAGAGACCTGCGTCGAACGCAACATGTTGCAATTTTTTGCGGTCATCGCATTGTCAAAACGACCCATGCGGAGGCATCCGTATACATTCGCACGGCCTGCGTACCCAATGTTAAAGATAGGTACGCAGGCCACATGTGTTGGCGTTACGTTGGATGGGAGGGTCGAACCCCTCTTGCAGAGCCTGGATTGACCTGGTAAACTCGGTCATTCCATATGAGAGAACGCTTTATCAAAACAGGGGCTGTCCAGGGAAATTCGATAAAATCTGGGATAGATGGAATTCCTCTCATCTCACTATATCGGGGAGTGGAGACACGGTACCACCGTGACTGTTATAGATGAGATACATCGAGATGTATTTGTGGCATCACATAATTTTTTCATATTAGGCAATGTACTAGGCAGAGTGTTAGGTTGTAGTTTAATTAGATAAAACCCGTAAAAACCCGTTCCATTGACGCCCACCCCTCTGCTCCCTCTCTCTGGAGCACTCTGGAATGCCCGCTCCATCTGCAATAAGCTTCATGTGATTCATGACCTCTTTCTCTCTCACAATCTTGCTTTCCTCGCCCTCATAGAAACATGGCTGACACCCTCTGACACCGCCTCCCCTGCTGCGCTGTGTTACGGCAGCCTCCAATTCACCCACACTCCTCGCCCTGGCATCAGACATGGTTGAGGAGTGGGTAATCGCCTTTCCTCTAACTACACCTTAAACCCAATCCCACCTCTTCCCTCCCTAATCCTCCCCTCTTTTGAAGTCCACTCTGTCCGCATCTACTCTCCCTCCAACCTCCAAGTGGCCGTCATATACCGACCTCCAGGCCCGACCACTGCCTTCATAGACCAATTCTCTACCTGGCTTCTTCACTTTCTTTTCACTAACATCCCCACTATCATCATGGGTGACTTCAACATCCCCACTGATACCCTTCAGTTAGCAGCCTCCAAACTCCTGTCCCTTACTTCATCCTTTGGACTTACTCAGTGGTCCTCCTCAGCCACCCACACAGATGGACATACATTAGACCTGGTCTTCACCCGCCTCTGTTCTCTATCTACAGTAACTTCACCACCTCCTCTCTCCCTCTATCCGACCACCATCTACTCACTTTCTCATCACTGTCCTCCTCTCCTGTCACCCATGTCCAGCAAGATGCGCACCACCGCAGAAACCTTGCACACCTAGACATCCACAACCTCTCTGACTCTATTCTACCACTGGCATCCATATCCTCACTCCACGACACAGACAGTGCCACTGCTTTCTACAATGCCACTCTCGCATCGGCTATTGACACGGTCGCCCCTCTCGTTCATGGCAGAGTGCGACGTACCAACAGACAACCCTGGCACAATACCACCACTAAAAACCTCCGGCAAGTGTCCAGGATTGCAGAGCGGCGTTGAAAGAAAACAAATTCGCAAGACGACTTCACTGCATTCAAACAAGCAACACTCTCTTTCAAATCTGCCCTCACCTCTGCTAAACAGGCCTACTTCACAACCCTTGTATCTTCCCTATCCTACAACCCCAAACAGAAATTCAAAACTTTTAACTCCCTCCTCCGCCCACCACTGCCCCCTCCTACCTCCCTCATCTCTGTTGAGGACTTTGCACACACTTCAAAAATAAGATTGACCAAACAAGGCAAGTCTTCATTGTTTAACAACCACAACCCCTTTGTATACCAGACCAGATATCGCCCAATATCGCTGCTCCCATTCGCTTCCAAACTCCTGGAGCTGCACGTCCACGCTGAGCTTTCCTACCACCTCTCATCTAACTTGCTCTTTGACACTCTACAATCTGGTTTCCGCCCCCATCACTCAACTGAGACAGCCCTGATTAAAATTACTAATGACCTACTTACAGCCAAAGCGAACGGACAATACTCTATACTCCTGCTTCTTGACCTGTCCTCTGCTTTTGACACAGTTGACCACTGCCTTCTACTACAGATTCTCTCCTCCTTTGGCGTGAAGGACCTCGCCCTATCCTGGATCTCCTTATACCTTTCCAACCGCACATTCAGCGTCTCCCACTCCCACACTACCTCCTCGTTCCACCCTCTCTCTGTTGGAGTCCCCCAAGGCTCTGTTCTAGGACCCCTACTCTTCTCAATCTATACACTTGGCCTGGGGCAACTCATAAGGTCCCACGGATTCCAGTACCACCTTTATGCTGATGACACTCAGATCTACCTCTCTGGCCCAGATGTCACCTCTCTGCTGTCCAGAATCCGGGAATGTCTATCTGCCATATCCTCCTTCTTCTCCTCCCGCTTCCTAAAACTCAATGTGGACAAATTTGAACTCATCATCTTAACCCCATCTCACAGATCTTCCTTACCTGACCTATCCATCACAATTAACGACATCACTCTTTCCCTGTATCGGAAGTCCGCTGCCTCGGAGTAACCCTTGACTCTGCCCTGTCCTTCAAACCGCACATACAAGCTCTTTCTACTGTACCTCCTGTCGCCTTCAGCTCAAAAATATTTCCAGAATCCGTCCTTTCCTCAACCCTCAATCTACTAAAATGATTGTGCATGCCCTCATCATCTGCCGACTCGACTACTGCAACATCCTTTTCTCTGGCCTCCCTGCTAACACCCTCACACCTCTCCAGTCCATCCTTAACTCTGCTGCCCGACTAATTCATCTCTCTCCTCGCTACTCCTCCGCTTCTCCCCTCTGCAAATCTCTTCACTGGCTCCCATTTCCTCAGCGCATCCAGTTCAAATTACTAATACTGACCTACAAAGCCATCTATGACCTGTCTCCTCCATATATCTCTGAACTAATCTCCCGATATCTTCCCTCACGCAATCTCCGATCCTCCCAAGACCTCCTTCTCTCCTCCACACTTATTCGCTCCACACCCAACCGCCTCCAAGACTTCTCCCGAATATCCCCCATCCTCTGGAATTCTTTGCCCCAACACGTCCGAATATCAACCACAGTCGGATCCTTCAGACGGAACCTGAAAACCCACCTCTTCAGGAAAGCTTACAGCCTGCAATGACCCTGCTACCTCCTCACCATTACCGGAGATATCGCCTCAACCAACACCGGAACTGCTGCAACCCACCAACCTGCTGTCTCCTTCCCCACCATCCTGTAGAATGTAAGCCCGAAAGGGCAGGGTCCTCTCCCCTCTGTATCAGTCTGTCTTTGTTAGTTTGTTTAATGTAAGTGATACCTGTAATTTGTATGTAACCCCTTCTCATGTACAGCACCATGGAATCAATGGTGTTATAGAAATAAATAATAATAATAATAAAGATTGATAGTGCTTTTGTGATATGTACTTTCAAAGATATAGAGCTTGACAATGCTTTTGTTCATCTGTTTAATAATTCGCTATCCAAGCAATAACTCATAGACCTTTGAAACTAAATTGCATAAACAATTTAAAGTGTGAACTACTATTTGTCCACAATTATTTTGACAAAATGCACGTGTATTATTTTGGTGTATGCCTATATGTACATGTTGTTTGTCTTTTTCTTGGTTAACAAGCGAATTTAAAAAGAAAACCTTCAGGGTGGTGCATATACATAAGACTATTTATAATCAAGACAATGGAATGAAGAAAGTCAGCACTCACCCTTTTTGGAAGATACTTTAGTCCTTTTTAATTTTCATTTGATTGAGGACAATGACAAAAAGTGCAACAGTGCTAGCAGCGTGGCAGCAGGTGCAGTGATTTAAAAAAAAAAACAACAAAAAAAAACGTGATGGACAACAAACGTTTCGGACTTAATTTGCGCTTCTACTGGTCCATGTTCCACTGGTCTATGAACATGGACCAGTTGAAGGACTGAAGTATCTTCTAAAAGGGGGAAGTGCTGACTTTCTCCATTCCGTTATCTTGATTACAAAAATAATATTGAGGATGGTGGCACTGTGGGATCATTATACTGTTTGGGGGATGGTGGTACTGTGAGAACATTATACTGTGTGTGGAGGCCAAAAAAGGGGCACTGTACTATGAGGGTAATATATGTGTCATGATCCAGACTGGGTTTTGAGTCCGGTCTTCCCCTTTCCCGGTCTGGTCATGTCAGAGGTTATCTTTTCTCTGCCTCATTCTGGTGTCAGGTCTGCTATTTCTCTGCGCTGCATCCTGCAGGCAATGTAAGCTATATTTTCTGCCTACGGTGTGAGTAGCTGACTCTGGTGATACCCTGATTTGTCCTGCAGTGTTTAGCTGACTTTGCCCATGTCTGTTCCTTCCTCTCTTCCCCGCCCCGACTCAGTGTTTCCCTTAGTGTTTGGATTTCCTGGTACTCGACTCTGCTTTGGTTCTCACCTGATCCTGTCTATTGCTTCTGGTACTTATGCTTCTGACCGGTACTAATCTTTTGGCGCTCCTCTGACTGTGTTTGGTATTCCCCTTGGTACTTTGCTACTCTCTGATATCGACCTGGCTTGTTTGACTATTCTGCTGCCACCTGGTGGTAGCCTCGCTGCAGTGCTGCTGGTCTGCTCTGAGCAGAATGACAGTCCTCCTCCATTCTGCTGCCATCTAGTAGAGTTTGCATTTACCTGCACATCCTCCCATCATGCAATAGGCATGTAGATCTGCTTTATCACTACATAAAATATGGGATGATGGCCCACAGTATATTCCTAAATGGTGAAATGTGCCCCTATTGTTTAATTAGAGATACACACAAGGATCACCACACTTGTTACTTACTAAACAGTATATGTGGGATATAACTGGTAAGAAATAATTCTGATATACAAGCTCAAATATCTCAATGAAGTACAATAATATGTGAACCCCATTCACAGGGAACTGAGTAGCAATGGGTAAAGTATAAAATCCAAAAATGTCATCCAGAATGGGGCTGTATTCACACAAAACAGACATAGGAAATCTGCTCATTGAGTCCCTTAGGGGCTCATGAATCCAGTCTAAAAATCCTCTCACTTTCTTATTTGAGGACACATCTATTGTGATCACCTCCTCTCACATTGGGTGTAACCACCTTAATGATACAAAAGGAGACGTCTCCGGTGTCACCTCAATGTACACTGTTCATGTGTCTCACTAATGGGGTGTCCCAGCCATTGCGAATATCACCCAAATACTCCCCCTTCTAGACTCCCTCTTGGGTGTGCCTACATAATCTAGGGGGCAGGTGCATGTGGCCATATATACAAGTCCTGAGGTTTTACAATTGGAATCATGTATGGACACTACAATAGCAGTTTATAATTTTCACTAAGCAACATCCATTACTGTTTATTTCTGGAAAACACCCATAGAGTCAAAATTGTGCCTTTACCTGTAGATAAATTCCCAGTGAGGTGCAATTTCCAAAATGCTGTAACTTAAGGGGGGATTCAGCTCTTAGGGGCTCTGTATATGGAATGCGCAAACTACAGTGGGGAAAATAAGTTATGTGACACACTGCCAATTTTGCAAGTTTTCCCACCTACAGAGAATGGAGAGGTCTGGAATTTTTAGCGTAGGTTCACTTCAACTGTGAGAGACAGAATCTAAAATAAACCAGAAAATCACATTGTATGTTTTCTAAATAATTAAATTGCATTTTACTGCATGAAATAAGTATTTCATCACCTACCAATCAGCAAGAATTTTGGCTTTCACAGACGTGATAGTTTTTCTTTAAGGCCGGGGTCACACTTGCGAGAAACTGGCACGAGTCTCGCACCTCAACACCGGCCACTGCCACCGGCAGTCGGGACTGGAGTGTGTGACTGCATGTATTTCTATGCAGCTGAACGCTCCGGTCCGAGTGCCGGCAGCAGTGCCGTATATTGAGGTGCGAGACTCGTGCGAGTTTCTCTCAAGTGTGACCCCGGCCTAAGAAGCCAACTACTCTGCACTGACCTGTATTAATTGCACCTGTTTAAACTAGTTAGCTGTATAAAAGACACTTGTCCACACAATTACACTCCCAACCTCTCCACAATGGCCAAGACCAAAGAGCTGGTTAAGGACACAAGGGACAAAATTGTAGGCCCGCACAAGCATGGGATGATCTACAGGACAATAAGCAAGCAGCTTGGTGAGAAGACAACTGTTGGCACAATTATTAGAAAATGGAAGGAATACAGGATCACTGACAATCTTCCTCAGCCTGGGGCTCCATGCAAGATCTCGCTTCATGGGTTAAGGATGATTCTGAGAAAGGTCAGGAATCAGCCCAGAACTACACGGGAAGACCTGGTCAATGACTTGAAGAAATCTGGCACCACAGTCTCAAACATTACCGTTAGTAATACACCACTCCGTCATGGATTAAGATCCTGCATGGCACGCAAGGTTCCCCTGTTCACGCAAGCAGGCCGCGTCCAGGCCCCTTTGAAGGTCACCAATGACCATCTGGATGAACCAGAGGAGGCATGGGAGAAGGTCATGAGGTCAGATGAGACCAAAAGAGAACTTTTTGGTATCAACTCCATATGTCATGTGTTGAGGAACAAGAAGAATAAGTATAACCTCAAGAACACTGTCCCAAACATGAAGCATAATAGGGTAAACATCATAATTTTAGGGTGCTTTTCTGCAGAGGGGACAGGACGACTGCACCGTATTGAAGAAAGGATGGATGAGGTCATGTATCGGGAGATTTTGGCCAACAACCTCCTTCCCTCAGTAAGAGAATTGGAGATGGGTCGAGGCTGTGTCTTCAAGCAAAACAATGACCTGAAACACACAGACGGGGCAACTAAGGAGTGGCTGCTTAAGAAGTATTTCAAGGTCCTGGAGAGGCCTAGCCAGTCTCTAGACCTGAACCCAACAGAAAATCTTTGGAAGGAGCTGAAACTCAATGTTACCAAGCGACAGCTCCGAAAACTGAAATATCTGGAGAAGATCTGTATGGAGGAGTGGGACAAACATCCTGTTTTTCTATTGTAACAAATACTTATTTCATGCAATAAAATTTAATTAATTATTTAAGAATCATACAATGTGATTTTCTGTTTTTTATTGTTAGATTCTGTCTCTCACAGTTGAAGTGAACCTGCGATAAAAATTCCAGCCCTCTCCATTCTTTGTAGGTGGGAAAACTGGCAAAATCCTCAGTGTATCAAATACTTATTTTCCCTACTGCACCCTAAGAAAATGTGTTCTCCAAGAATCAAACAGCGCTCTTTCCCCCTCAAGTCTCGCTGTGTGGGTATGAAGTACTGTACAGTCACATATGGGGCATTGCCACATTCATCGGAAATTGTCTGACAAATTTTGGTGCCATTTTTACCTACTTCCCCTTGTAAAAAGGTAAAAATGGGGCTAAGCAATTTTTTTGTGGTAAAATGTAATTATTTTTCTTCATCGCCCAATGGTATAAAATTCTGGGACAAAGATGAAGTAATTGAGAGGTGGAGACAGTAAAATGGTGTCTGTTATTGGGGTCCTGCTGTTCTGGGACTCTGATCATGTGACATGGCCCCTCACCCCATAAGAGTAAAATCTGCCCTGTAACACGTCGCTCCTTCCCTTCTGAGCTTTGCACTGAGCCTCAGTAGTTTCCGGCCTCTAAGGCTATGGTTCCACGGTCCGGAACCATAGCGCTTTTGACGGAGCGGAAATTCCGCTCCGTCTAAGCCCCGCCCCCTTTCTGACGCGCGCTCTTTCCGGAGGTGTTCAGGACACCTCCGGAACACCTCCGGAAAGAGCGCAGGGCTACATAGCCCTGTGTTAATTATGTTGCGGCGACGCACCGTCGCCGCAATACGCGAGGACATGCTGCGGTCTGAAAAGACGCGCCGCATGTCCGTTTACGCAGGTTTGCCACCTGCGTATTGTTACGCATAGTGGAGACGGGATTTCTTGAAATCCCCTCCACTATGCTGTAACATCTGGACGCTGCGTGTTTGGCGCTGCGCCAGCGCACAGCGCCAAACACGCAGCGTTTCCTGACCGTGGAAACTCACCCTTATGGGGCATCGGCCGCTCAGGAGAAACTGTGGAACAAATTGTTTGGTTTTCTCCTATTTTCCCTCTGAGAATTACAGACTTGGGGACAGAGGAACATTTTAGGGGAAACAATGGTCACATCTCATTTACTCCCTCAGTGTTACACAATTCTGGGAATCTCCTGAGGGTTAGACGTCCTCACTGCTCCCCTAGATGATTCCTCCAGAGGTGGAGGGTATAGAATGGGGTCACTTGTGGGGTCTCTGCTGTCTGGCATGTCAGGGGTCTCCACATGTGACATGTGCCATCTATTCCAGCCAGAATGGCGTCCCTTCCCTTCCTATGGGGCATCGGCCGCTCAGGAGACATCGCACAGCACATTGTACGGCGTCATTTCTCCTGTTACCTTTATGGAAATGCAACATTTGGGGTAAAGTAACATTTTTGTGAGGAAAAAAGTAAAATTGTCATTTTTTCCTTCCACATTGCTGAAATTCCTGTCACACTGTCCGAATTCAGAAATTGTCCTGTCAGGAAGGGGAATACAGGGAGTGAAAGGGTTAATAGGACTCACAGGAGGAACCGGCCCAGAAAGCAGAAGATCCAGGAGTGTCTCCACATATATGGCCGCTGTGTGCGAACAGGACCTGTGATGAGGTCACAGGAGGGAGGAGTCAGGGTCACATGATCAGGGCCCCAGTGTGTGCAGGACCTGTGATGAGGTCACAGGAGGGAGGAGTCAGGGGGTCACATGATCAGGGGCCCCAGTGTGTGCAGGACCTGTGATAAGGTCACAGGAGGGGAGGAGTCAGGGTCACATGAACAGGGGTCCAGTGTGTGCAGGACCTGTGATGAGGTCACAGGAGGGAGGAGTCAGGGTCACATGATCAGGGCCCCAGTGTGTGCAGGGCTCTGCAGCGCCCCTATAATCAGCTGCATGTGTCGCGCTGTGTGACGGTCACAGCTCCTGCATGGAGAGCCGGTGTGTGTGTGTCGACCCGCCACCACAATTGTGGATTACCAGGGCAATGGGGTACTCAGAGCCGAGCCCGTAGAAGTCTATGGGGATTTTGTCACAGGTAGCTGTGGCTCGGTCTGTGGCCCGGGCGGTCTGGCGTATGTTGGGGATATATTTACAGGGGATTGATTTATGTACAGTTCGTGACGCCACCTGTAGTATTCTGGTAATTAGTACCAGCGCTGCTGTAGATCTCTGAGGGGATGGTGAGGCAGCTAGATGTCGGGTCCCCTACAGGTGGGACTGGTCCCTCAAAGTCTATGGGATTTGTGAAGTCGAGTGCAGATAAAGAACACAGTCTCACACGGTCAGCGTCTTTCCATACCTTTACTTGCAAGATGATAAGGCAGGTCCCAGGGAGGCTGATCCAAGGAGAGTGTATCTTGAGACGGCAGCTGGACAAGTTAGGGGCCTCCTTTAACTCCAATAAAACGAGTACAACCAGCCTGAAGCGTAGTTCCCTCAAATCTCCAGCTAATCTTTAGCTGTACCTGCCCAGTCAGCTTAGTGTTAGGGGCCTTCCTGTGAAGGAGCTGAATTCTTACGTGGTCCTGCAGAACTCCAAAGTCTTCACTCCCCTGACCCCAGTTACGTACTGACTATAAGGGGCTTGTCTGCCGCGACCTAGGGTCCGGTAGATTCCTGGTTTTCCTATCACCGTGCCTGAAACAACAGTGACCCTTCGGTCCCCAGTGACCGGTAGCAATGTGCTGGACTTCTGCAATCCTGAAGCACTAATCCTATAAATCCACTTGCCTTTCGCCTTGTCCACGCTGGTAACATAAGCACTCAAACTAGCCAAGGGTCGAGCAGTCACTTCTTTCCTTTTCCTTCCTATGAAGTTAGCCACAGATGCTCAGTTATCACAGGCAGGAGCACGTCTCTGAACCTGATACCGTCCTTTAGACAGGGATGCTGAAGACTTTCCGTGCTAATACTTCTTCTTTCTTCAGTGTGTGCTGAGAAGGTGATACAGCTCTGACTAGACTAAGGTGTATTCCAAACACCTATACCAGACTCCACGATATGAACTGGTGATAAAGCAGGCTAGACTCTTTCCTCCCTCCAAACGTCTTCTCACCCAGAAGTCTAGACTCTACTCCACACGTCCTCACTGTCCGAAGACAGGAACTAGACTAATCACTCTAACACCTACTACCTTGACCACTCCCTCTAGAGTATACTCCACTACCCTAAGGGTGTGTCTAGTGTGTGTCGAGTGAATGAATATTTAGCATTAAACTGCCGTCTCGCCATACACTCCCCAGGGTACTGCGTGTGCCTACCACCAGGGCTACACATTCCCCCATGGTAAAAGACAGCACTCCCGGGCTGTGAAATACAAGAAGACAGAAAATTTTGTTTATGCATAACAACAAACATTAACTTCTTCCCATCCGGGAGGTACGAATATCTTGAACGTTGCATTAAACATAGAAAAATACACAAAGTATTAAATAGACATTTTTCATATTAACGGTACAAACTACTTTCACTTTTATAAAAACTTATATACATCTTCTCAGCTGCGGTAAACCCTGTCTGGGTCCTACCGTTCTTCACATCTCTTTATTAATTTCTGTTACACTTTCCATCCCGGGGGCTGGAACAATGCGATGATCCCTAGATCTCATGACGAACAGATCATGTGCTGCGATCAGAGTCTGGGTCGCAACAGTCTTTGTATGAACCATCAGGGGCGCAACGGGTATCTCTTTCTCGTGAGACGCCGACTGCGTCTCAATTTGCGTTGCAGGGGGCGATTCAGCTGTAACCGCAGTTTGCGATGTAGATTTGGTCGCCGATTGCGATGCAGAGTAGGTCGCCGATTGCGATACTGAGGTGTACGCAGGGGGCGATGCGGAATAGGACGCACAATGCTGGTGTGATGCAGAGCAGGAAGCAGGTGTGCGCAATGGCTCAATTGAGGACGCACTAACCTGCTGCTGTCGCTGCTCCATCTCTTCCCAGTCGCTCTCCATCATTGACGGCTGGGTCCCCGCCGGTGTCCCTACCAGGGATTGATCATCTGCTGCGGCCTCCTGGCCGGGCGGGCGTTCCGGAACTGGCGGTACCTCCTCAACCTCCTTTGCCTCCACCGCTCCATCGGTGGGATCAGGATCGGTACTTTTGGGGGCAGCCTCCGGTTTCTCTTCAGCCTTCCTCAGCAGGGAACTTGGGAATTCAGGAGACGGCATTATGCTTGTAGGAGAGAACACTGCGTCCCTCAGCAGCCGCTGTTTCAGGGCACGCCAGCGTCTCTCTATCTCCTTCATTCCTTTTCGGTGGAGACAGGACCTTCGTCGCAGGCGCTCTGATGTCAGAGCGTTCACTTCCTGTCGCAGGACCTGCCGATGAGTCAGAGCCGGGGGCGGAGCCAGGCAACAGCGCGCTTTTACAGGTACGCCCACCTTCTTCTCCAGCGCCTGAGGGCGCGAATATGGCGACAAAGATGGCGATTTTGGCGCCAAAAGTGCAAACAGTCCTTTTTCACAAAAACACTCCACAGGCACACAGGGCTCGCA
Source organism: Oophaga sylvatica (assembly GCA_033576555.1). Lineage (NCBI taxonomy): Eukaryota > Metazoa > Chordata > Amphibia > Anura > Dendrobatidae > Oophaga > Oophaga sylvatica. The sequence continues at coordinate 28,652 of JARQOD010000034.1, forward strand.
ATGCTGCAAGTTTCGTATCCTGTTCGTGACGCCAAAGTTGTGTCGACCCGCCACCACAATTGTGGATTACCAGGGCAATGGGGTACTCAGAGCCGAGCCCGTAGAAGTCTATGGGGATTTTGTCACAGGTAGCTGTGGCTCGGTCTGTGGCCCGGGCGGTCTGGCATATGTTGGGGATATATTTACAGGGGATTGATTTATGTACAGTTCGTGACGCCACCTGTAGTATTCTGGTAATTAGTACCAGCGCTGCTGTAGATCTCTGAGGGGATGGTGAGGCAGCTAGATGTCGGGTCCCCTACAGGTGGGACTGGTCCCTCAAAGTCTATGGGATTTGTGAAGTCGAGTGCAGATAAAGAACACAGTCTCACACGGTCAGCGTCTTTCCATACCTTTACTTGCAAGATGATAAGGCAGGTCCCAGGGAGGCTGATCCAAGGAGAGTGTATCTTGAGACGGCAGCTGGACAAGTTAGGGGCCTCCTTTAACTCCAATAAAACGAGTACAACCAGCCTGAAGCGTAGTTCCCTCAAATCTCCAGCTAATCTTTAGCTGTACCTGCCCAGTCAGCTTAGTGTTAGGGGCCTTCCTGTGAAGGAGCTGAATTCTTACGTGGTCCTGCAGAACTCCAAAGTCTTCACTCCCCCTGACCCCAGTTACGTACTGACTATAAGGGGCTTGTCTGCCGCGACCTAGGGTCCGGTAGATTCCTGGTTTTCCTATCACCGTGCCTGAAACAACAGTGACCCTTCGGTCCCCAGTGACCGGTAGCAATGTGCTGGACTTCTGCAATCCTGAAGCACTAATCCTATAAATCCACTTGCCTTTCGCCTTGTCCACGCTGGTAACATAAGCACTCAAACTAGCCAAGGGTCGAGCAGTCACTTCTTTCCTTTTCCTTCCTATGAAGTTAGCCACAGATGCTCAGTTATCACAGGCAGGAGCACGTCTCTGAACCTGATACCGTCCTTTAGACAGGGATGCTGAAGACTTTCCGTGCTAATACTTCTTCTTTCTTCAGTGTGTGCTGAGAAGGTGATACAGCTCTGACTAGACTAAGGTGTATTCCAAACACCTATACCAGACTCCACGATATGAACTGGTGATAAAGCAGGCTAGACTCTTTCCTCCCTCCAAACGTCTTCTCACCCAGAAGTCTAGACTCTACTCCACACGTCCTCACTGTCCGAAGACAGGAACTAGACTAATCACTCTAACACCTACTACCTTGACCACTCCCTCTAGAGTATACTCCACTACCCTAAGGGTGTGTCTAGTGTGTGTCGAGTGAATGAATATTTAGCATTAAACTGCCGTCTCGCCATACACTCCCCAGGGTACTGCGTGTGCCTACCACCAGGGCTACACATGTGGTGACGGTCACAGCTCCTGCATGGAGAGCCGGTGTGTGGTGACGGTCACAGCTCCTGCATGGAGAGCCGGTGTGTGGTGACGGTCACAGCTCCTGCATGGAGAGCCGGTGTGTTGTGACGGTCACAGCTCCTGCATGGAGAGCCGGTGTGTGGTGACGGTCACAGCTCCTGCATGGAGAGCCGGTGTGTGGTGACGGTCACAGCTCCTGCATGGAGAGCCGGTGTGTTGTGACGGTCACAGCTCCTTCATGGAGAGCCGGTGTGTTGTGACAGTCACAAGCTCCTGCATGGAGAGCCGGTGTGTGGTGACAGTCACAGCTCCTGCATGGAGAGCCGGTGTGTTGTGACGGTCACAGCTCCTGCATGGAGAGCCGGTGTGTTGTGACGGTCACAGCTCCTGCATGGAGAGCCGGTGTGTGGTGACGGTCACAGCCCCTGCATGGAGAGCCGGTGTGTGGTGACGGTCACAGCCCCTGCATGGAGAGCCAGTGTGTGGTGACAGTCACAGCTCCTGCATGGAGAGCCGGTGTGTGGTGACGGTCACAGCCCCTGCATGGAGAGCCGGTGTGTTGTGACGGTCACAAGCTCCTGCATGGAGAGCCGGTGTGTGGTGACGGTCACAGCTCCTGCATGGAGAGCCGGTGTGTGGTGACGGTCACAGCTCCTGCATGGAGAGCCGGTGTGTGGTGACGGTCACAGCTCCTGCATGGAGAGCCGGTGTGTGGTGACGGTCACAGCTCCTGCATGGAGAGCCGGTGTGTTGTGACGGTCACAGCTCCTGCATGGAGAGCCGGTGTGTTGTGACGGTCACAGCTCCTGCATGGAGAGCCGGTGTGTGGTGACGGTCACAGCTCCTGCATGGAGAGCCGGTGTGTGGTGACGGTCACAGCTCCTGCATGGAGAGCCGGTGTGTGGTGACGGTCACAGCTCCTGCATGGAGAGCCGGTGTGTGGTGACGGTCACAGCTCCTGCATGGAGAGCCGGTGTGTGGTGACGGTCACAGCTCCTGCATGGAGAGCCGGTGTGTTGTGACGGTCACAGCTCCTGCATGGAGAGCCGGTGTGTGGTGACGGTCACAGCTCCTGCATGGAGAGCCGGTGTGTGGTGACGGTCACAGCTCCTGCATGGAGAGCCGGTGTGTGGTGACGGTCACAGCTCCTGCATGGAGAGCCGGTGTGTGGTGACGGTCACAGCTCCTGCATGGAGAGCCGGTGTGTTGTGACGGTCACAGCTCCTGCATGGAGAGCCGGTGTGTTGTGACTGTCACAGCTCCTGCATGGAGAGCCGGTGTGTGGTGACGGTCACACCTCCTGCATGGAGAGCCGGTGTGTGGTGACGGTCACAGCTCCTGCATGGAGAGCCGGTGTGTTGTTGACGGTCACAGCTCCTACATGGAGGATCGGTGTGTGGTGACAGTCACAGCTCCTGCATGGAGAGCCGGTGTGTGGTGACGGTCACAGCTCCTGCATGGAGAGCTGGTGTGTTGTGACGGTCACAGCTCCTGCATGGAGAGCCGGTGTGTGGTGACGGTCACACCTCCTGCATGGAGAGCCGGTGTGTGGTGACGGTCACAGCTCCTGCATGGAGAGCCGATGTGTTGTTGACGGTCACAGCTTCTACATGGAGGATCGGTGTGTGGTGACAGTCACAGCTCCTGCATGGAGAGCCGGTGTGTGGTGACGGTCACAGCTCCTGCATGGAGAGCCGGTGTGTGGTGACGGTCACAGCTCCTGCATGGAGAGCCGGTGTGTGGTGACGGTCACAGCTCCTGCATGGAGGATCAGTGTGTGGTGACGGTCACAGCTCCTGCATGGAGAGCCGGTGTGTGGTGACGGTCACAGCTCCTGCATGGAGAGCCGGTGTGTAGTGACGGTCACAGCTCCTGCATGGAGAGCCGGTGTGTTGTGACAGTCACAGCTCCTGCATGGAGAGCCGGTGTGTTGTGACGGTCACAGCTCCTGCATGGAGAGCCGGTGTGTGGTGACGGTCACAGCTCCTGCATGGAGAGCCGGTGTGTTGTTGACGGTCACAGCTCCTGCATGGAGAGCCGGTGTGTTGTGACGGTCTCACAGGGTGACACATCCGCTGATTATCGGGGGCTCCAGGTATCCGGCCCCGATGCAGCTATTCGGTCAGTGCGATCCTAATAACGGCTTCTCCGGTGATACTCGCTCATCTCCAGTAATAATAAGAGCTCCGAGAACTCACAGGACTTTCCATTACTTTTAATAGCGAGACCCTATTAACCCCTTAATGACCGGGCCAATTTTTACAATTCTGACCACTGTCCCTTTATGAGGTTATAACTCTGGAACGCTTTAACGGATCCCGCTGATTCTGAGAAAGTTTTTTCGTGACATATTGTACTTCACGTTAGTGGTCAAAAATTTTGATATAACTTGCGTTTATGAAAAAATGGAAATATGGGGAAAATTTTGAAAATGTAGCAATTTTCAAACTTTAAATTTTTATGCCCTTAAATCAGAGAGATATGTCACACAAGTTTCGTAATAAATAACATTTCCCACATGTCTACTTTACATCAGCACAATTTTTGGGAACAAAATTTTTTTTGTTACGAAGTTATAAAGGGTTAAAAGTTGACCAGCGATTTCTCATTTTTACAACACCATTTTTTTTAGGGACCACAACACATTTGAAGTCACTTTGAGGGATCTATATGATAGAAAACACCCAAAAGTGACACCATTCTAAAAACTGCACCCCTTAGGCTGCGTTTCCACGCTGAGGAAACACAGCGCTTTGGACAGAGCGGAAAGTCCGCTCCGCCCAAAGCCCTGCCCCCTTCTGAACGCGCGGTCATTCCGGATGTGTTCATGGTACACATCCGGAACACATCCGGAATGATCGCAGGGCTGCATAGCCCTATGTTATTTCCCTTGCGGCGACGCAGCGTCTCCGCAAGGGAATAGGACATGCTGCGATCTGAAAAGACGCGCCGCATGTCCGTAAACGCAGGTCTTCCGCCTGCGTGTTTTGAAGCATAGTGGAGACAGGATTTCTTGAAATCCCCTCCACTATGCTGTAACATCTGGACGCTGCGTGTTTGGCGCTGCGCCAACGCACAGCGTCAAACACGCAGCAAATCCAGACTGTTTCCTGACCGTGGAAACATACCCTCAAGGTGCTCAAAACCACAGTCAAGAAGTTTATTAACCCTTTATGTGCTTCACACGAACTGAAGCAATCTGGAAGGAAAAAATTAACATTTAAAGGGAATCTGTCGCCCTAAATTGGCGGGATATTTAAATGAAGGCAGTCAGGTCAGATGGGCGGTGTTTTGGGTACTTGCCTTAAAATGTTGTTTGCCGCTGTCTCCATTATTTCTGGGAATTGTAGTCGTTGCCCTCCATATAACGCGCGTGCACATTGCAATCTTGAATTGCGCACGCGCAGTATGCTTTGCCCGCAGATTGCAATGCGCAGGCGCGTTATATGGAGGGCAACGACTACAATTCCCAGAAATAATGGAGACAGCGGCGAACAACATGTTAAGGCAAGTACCCAAAACACCGCCCATCTGACCTGACTGCCATCATTTAAATATCCCGCCAATTTAGGGTGACAGATTCCCTTTAACTTTTTTTGCAAAAAATTTACTTCAGAACCAATTTTTTTTATTTTCACAAGTGTTAAAAGAAAAAATGAACCACAAAATTTGTTGTGCAATTTCTGCTGAATATGTGTCACGCGGTCTTATGATATGTGTACGATGTCAGTAAACTATTCTTAAAAGAACAACACTCTATACAACATATAGATTAGCAACATCAGCATGTAAATATAGAATAGATTTACCTGACACGATATCCGTTGAACTCAGGGTTAATCTTGAGGACTTGATACACTGTCCAGGAAAGAGGAGGACCGGGGGTCTAACCTGACCCTAAACTGGGGTCCTAACTAATCCCTCACCTTGGAGGTATGATAATGGTTCAGAGGTCCAAGTCTCCAGCCTAACCCTGTCTCCTATCAGTCCCTGAACCCTGTAATCAGTCCTAAGAAGGATTCTGATTACCACCAAAGGGATATGGGCTGATCTCTGCTAAATACACAGATTAGACATATAAGACAGACTGGAGAAAACACAGACTTGCATACACACTCAAACACAGAAGGAACATAAATGATCTGGGATATTAAACTCTAAGCAAGGTGAGCTTAAAACAACTAAGGAGCTCTTTAACTTAAGTCTATACAGATACAATCCTATCTGTGGTCTGCATGAAGAATTTCACTGGCAACTCCCAACACAGACAACCAGAGATTTAAAGGAAACCAATCAACAAATAATTAATTGCAGCCGGAAGAAACTGCACCCAGTCCCAGAACTGAGCACAGACAGAATTAACTCCCTAACTGCCAAACACAAAGAAACAGCAACTCAGCTGTGAGAAGTCAGAATGTGCAACCGCGACGATCTTCGTGGCGATGCACACATGACAGTACCCCCCCTTCTACGAGGGGCCTCCGGACCCTCAGGGCCAGGTTTGCCCGGGTGAGTTCTGTGGAAGGTCCGCACCAAACGATCTGCGTTAATGTCAGACGCAGGAACCCACGTCCTCTCCTCTGGACCATACCCCTTCCAATGCACCAAGTACTGAAGGGACCGGCGATTCAGACGTGAGTCAATGATCTTTGACACTTGAAACTCCAAGTTACCATTGACCACCACTGGAGGAGGAGGTAGAGGTGATGGTATGACTGGTGCCACGTACCTCTTAAGTAATGACTTGTGGAACACATTATGAATTTTAAACGTAGGAGGGAGGTCCAGACGAAATGCCACAGGATTAATTATGGAACTGATCCTGTACGGCCCGATGAATCTGGGGCCCAGCTTCCAGGAGGGAACTTTAAGTTTTATATTCCTGGTAGACAACCATACCAGATCGTTCACATTAAGATCTGGACCAGAAACTCTCCTCCTATCAGCCATACGTTTATAACGGTTCCCCATAGCACTCAGATTATTCAATACACCTCTCCACACTGAAGCAAGTGACGACGAGAAACGCTCCTCCTCAGGAACCCCAGAAGGGCCCCCCCCATTGAATGTACAAAACTGGGGATGAAAACCATATGCCCCAAAAAACGGGGACTTACCAGTGGACTCGCTCCGCCTGTTGTTAAGAGCGAACTCTGCCAGAGGCAAGAAAGAAGACCAGTCCTCCTGGTTCTCTGAGACAAAACACCGAAGATAAGTCTCTAGGCTTTGATTCAGACGCTCTGTCTGACCATTGGTCTGCGGATGAAAAGCCGAGGAAAATGACAATTGCATCCCCGACGTAAACAAAATGCCCTCCAAAACTTGGACACAAACTGAGACCCCCTATCTGACACCACATCAGAAGGCAACCCATGAAGTCTCACAATCTCCCCAATGAACACCTGCGCCAGAGTTTTAGCATTAGGGAGGGCAGGAAGAGCAATGAAATGTGCCATCTTACTGAACCTGTCAACAACCACCAGTATGACAGTCTTCCCTGACGACTGAGGAAGGTCCGTGATGAAGTCCATAGACAAATGAGTCCATGGACGCTCCGGAAGTTTCAAGGGTAAGAGGGTCCCAGACGGACGGGTATGAGGGGTCTTAGAGCGAGCACAAACCCCACAGGACGCGACAAAAGTTAAAACATCTTTATTAACGTTAGGCCACCAAAACCGGCGAGAAAGGAGATCTAAAGTAGCCTTACTCCCTGGATGTCCTGCTAAAGCAGAATTATGATGTGCCTCAATAACCTTTTGTCTCAACTGATTTGGGACAAACAGTCTCCCTGGAGGTCCTGCAGGGGCGTCCCCCTGAGCCTCTAACACCTCCTCCTCAAGCTCAGAACATACAGCCGACACTACCACCCCCTCCTGAAGGATAGGAATCGGGTCATCCATTTTCCCAGCCCCTGGAAAACTGCGAGACAAGGCATCCGCCTTAACATTCTTAGATCCAGGGCGATAAGTGACAACAAAATTAAACCTGGTAAAAAACAACGACCATCGAGCTTGTCTGGAATTCAGACGCTTAGCAGATTCCAAATACAGCAGGTTCTTGTGATCAGTAATGACGGTGACCGGGTGGACTGCCCCCTCCAAAAAGTGACGCCATTCTTCAAAAGCCAACTTAATGGCCAAAAGTTCCCTATTGCCGATATCATAATTCCTTTCGGCGGATGACAATTTTTTAGAAAAGAAAGCGCACGGATGCCATTTACCAGGGGACGGACCCTGGGACAATATTGCACCCACCCCTACGTCAGACGCGTCCACCTCCACAACGAACGGCTGTGATGCATCTGGTTGGATGAGAATGGGTGCCGAAGCAAAACATTTTTTCAAAGAGGAAAAAGCTTGGCAAGCTTTGTCCGACCATTTAGAAAAATCCGTCCCTTTTCTTGTCATGTCAGTGAGAGGTTTGACAACAGATGAGAAATTACAAATAAATTTCCGGTAGTAGTTAGCAAACCCCAGAAAACGCTGCAGAGCCTTAAGATCCTCTGGCTGATCCCATTCAAGCACTGCTCTCACCTTTTCAGGGTCCATACGGAAACCGGAGGCTGACACCAAGAAACCCAAAAACTGAAGTTCCTGTACGGCGAATACACACTTTTCCAGTTTGGCGTATAGTTTATTGTCTCGCAAGATCTGCAACACCTGTCTCACATGCTCCTGGTGAGACACAAGATCTGGTGAGTAAATTAAAATGTCATCCAAATATACGACCACAAACAGCCCCACCAGATGACGAAAAATGTCATTAACAAAATGTTGGAATACTGCTGGTGCAGTAGTCAGACCAAAAGGCATGACAAGGTTCTCATAATGTCCCTCCGGCGTGTTAAACGCCGTTTTCCACTCATCCCCCTCTTTTATCCTAATCAGATTATACGCCCCCCTGAGATCCAATTTAGAGAACCATTTGGCGCCAACAATTTGATTGAAGAGATCAGGAATCAGAGGGAGTGGATACGGATCTCGAACAGTAATCCGATTAAGTTTGCGGAAATCCAAGCAAGGGCGTAGGCCTCCATCTTTTTTCTTCACAAAGAAGAACCCCGCGGCCACTGGGGAAGATGAAGGTCTAATATGCCCTTTGGCCAGACTTTCCGAAATATAATCTTTCATAGCCTGCCTCTCAGGACCAGAAAGGTTATATAACCTAGCTTTAGGTAACTTAGCATCAGGAAGTAAATTAATAGAGCAGTCATACACGCGATGAAGAGGCAACTCCTGACACCCCTCCTCAGAGAACACATCCCCAAAGTCCTCCAAAAAAGGAGGCAAAGTACTAGGCACGACCGCACTGATGACTGTGTTCATGCAGTTACTTTTGCAAAACTCCCCCCATTGGCTTATATCTCTGGACTGCCAATTAATCACAGGGTTATGTTTAACCAACCAAGGAAGTCCCAACACAATAGGAGTAGGTAGACCCTCCAACACATAACAAGATAATAGTTCCCTATGTATTGCCCCTACCCGAAGGTCAATGTTATGAACCTCATGAACAAAGCTACCTTGGCCGAGAGGCCTGGCGTCAATGGAGAATATAGGGATCGGTTTGACCAATACACTCAGATGCATACCTTGAGCCTGAGCAAACTGAGCGTCAACCAGATTAGCCCCGGACCCACTATCAAGAAGAACAGAAAATCTCTCCACTCTCGTACCAACCACCACCTCCACTGGTACAAGGAACTGAGAAGAACTAGCGGACGAAATACATACTCCCAGGTTGTCGTCCACCACACAACCTGGGATTAACAGTTTTCCGGCGACTTTTTGCTCAACAAGGCACGGGATGGACATCCCCCAACAAAATGTCCCTCTTTCCCGAAAGAAGAAACACCTTCTAGTCCTGCGGCATACCGCCAATCCCCTCCTACGAAATGATGTCCCTCCCAACTGCATAGGCTCCTCCGAACAGACAAGGGGAACCTCAACATAAGGGACTTTAGTAGTAGGTGGAGTAACAACAGGGGGCGGAGTTACCTCGCACCTCTCCCGGAGCCGTCTATCAGTACGGATAGCTAGGGCCATAGCAGCCTCCAGTGATGGAGGAGAATCATACTGAGCCAAAACGTCCTTTAATTTGTCAGAAAGCCCATGACAAAACTGGCTCCTAAGAGCTGGGTCATTCCACTGAGTATCTGTGGCCCATCTACGGAACTCAGAAGCAAATTCCTCCGCCGGACGATCTCCCTGCTGTATCTTACGTAATTTTGTCTCAGCAAGAGAGACCCGATCTGGGTCATCATATACCAAACCCAGGGCAGTAAAAAATCGATCTACTGACTGTAGAGCCGGGGATCCCGGAGGAAGGGAGAAGGCCCAGGATTGAGGGTCCCCTTGTAGGAGCGAGATAACAATTCCCACTCTCTGCTCTTCACTCCCTGATGATCGAGGCCGAAGCCGAAAATACAATTTACATGCTTCCCTGAAGGTAAAAAATTTGTCTCGCCCACCAGTGAACCTGTCCGGGAGAGCTACTTTAGGTTCAAATCTGGTTTGCTCCGAGGGAGACAAAACTTTGGACTTAATGTCCGTCAGCTCCATGGATAATCCCTGCAACTGCAGAGCCAGCTGGGCTACTGGATCCATGGCAACTGGGAATAATTTTATGGGCCAGTGAAAATGTCACGCGGTCTTATTATATGTGTACGATGTCAGTAAACTATTCTTAAAAGAACAACACTCTATACAACATATAGATTAGCAACATCAGCATGTAAATATAGAATAGATTTACCTGACACGATATCCGTTGAACTCAGGGTTAATCTTGAGGACTTGATACACTGTCACAGGAAAGAGGAGGACCGGGGGTCTAACCTGACCCTAAACTGGGGTCCTAACTAATCCCTCACCTTGGAGGTACTGATAATGGTTCAGAGGTCCAAGTCTCCAGCCTAACCCTGTCTCCTATCAGTCCCTGAACCCTGTAATCAGTCCTAAGAAGGATTCTGATTACCACCAAAGGGATATGGGCTGATCTCTGCTAAATACACAGATTAGACATATAAGACAGACTGGAGAAAACACAGACTTGCATACACACTCAAACACAGAAGGAACATAAATGATCTGGGATATTAAACTCTAAGCAAGGTGAGCTTAAAACAACTAAGGAGCTCTTTAACTTAAGTCTATACAGATACAATCCTATCTGTGGTCTGCATGAAGAATTTCACTGGCAACTCCCAACACAGACAACCAGAGATTTAAAGGAAACCAATCAACAAATAATTAATTGCAGCCGGAAGAAACTGCACCCAGTCCCAGAACTGAGCACAGACAGAATTAACTCCCTAACTGCCAAACACAAAGAAACAGCAACTCAGCTGTGAGAAGTCAGAATGTGCAACCGCGACGATCTTCGTGGCGATGCACACATGACAATATGCCGATACCCCATATGTGGGGGTAAACCACTTTTTGGGCGCACGGCAGAGGTCGCAAGGGAAGGAGCGCCGTTTGACTTTTTGATCGCCATGTCGTGTTTGGAGACCCCCTGATGTGCCTAAATAGTGGAAAACCCTCAATTTTAGCTCCAACCCTAACCCCAACACACCCCTAATCCTAACCCTAATTGTATCCCTAACCCTAATTGTAACCCTAGGGCCGGCGTCACACTGACGAGTTTGATGCGAGTTAGTCGCACGACTTACTCGCATCAACACCCGGCACGGCCGCCCGCTCTCGGACCAGAGTGCACGGCTGCATGTATTTCTATGCCGCCGCGCACTCTGGTCCGAGAGCGGGCGGCCGTGCCGGGTGTTGATGCGAGTAAGTTGTACGACTAACTCGCATCAAACTCATTAGTGTGACGCCGGCCTAACCCTAATTGTAACCCTAACCCTAATTCCAACCCTAATCCTAACCCTAATGGAAAAATGAAAATAAATACAATTTCTTTATTTTATTATATGTCCCTAACTAAGGGGGTGATAAAGGGGGGGGGTTTATTTACTTTTTTTTTATTTTGATCACTGTGATAGGGTTTATCACAGTGATCAAAATGTACTTTCACTGAATGAATGAATCTGTCGGAAGGCAGATTCGGCGGGCGCACTGCGCAAGCGCCCGCCATTTTCTTTTACAGGAAGAAGACGCTGGGAGGCTCGGAGCTGCGGGAGGACAGGGGGGACACCAGGAGGTATGGGGTGCACATCGGGGGACCAGGGGACCCTATTTCTCTCCCCTCTGATGTGCGATCACATCAAGGGGAGAGAAATTACATGCAGGATCGCGGCTTTATTTTTTCTTTTGCGATCGCCGTTATATGGTTAATAATGGCGATCGCAAAAGCGGGGGGACTGCGGGGGACCCGAATTATGTTCTCTGGGGTCTCGGCTACCCCTTGGAAGCCGAGACCCCGGAGAAAATCCGACTCGGCGGGCGCACTTCGCAATGCGCATGCGCCCGCCATTTTCTTTGCCGGAGAAGACGCGGGCAGCTTCGGGAGACATCGGAGGACGGGGGGAAACCAGGAGGCATGGGGGACAGATCGGGGGTCCCGGGGACCCTATTTCTCTCCCCTCTGATGTGCGATCACATCAGAGGAGAGAGAAATTAAACGGAGAATCGCGTTTTTTTTTTTTTTGCGGTCGCCGTTATAGGGTTAATAACAGCGATCGCAAAAGCGGGGTCGGTAAAAAACCGACCCGAATCATGTTCTCTGGGGTCTCGGCTACCACTGGTAGCCGAGACCCCGGAGGCAATTCGACTCTGGGGGGCGCTATACACTTTCTCCACAGCGCCATTAATTAATGGCGCTGTGGTTTAAGTATCCTTAACTACCACCGTTAAAAGGAGTATCGGCGGTCGTTAAGGGGTTAAAGCACTGAGTATAGTGGATTCCCTGTTGAGAGGAACAGAGGCCGCTATCTGCAGACCGGATTTAACCTCAAGAGAAATGTGCTGTCTTCCAGGTGCAAAAATTAAAGATGTGTTTGACAGGATATCAGGACTCTTCAGACCTACAGATGACTACCCATTCCTGCTAATACATGTGGGGACAAATGACACCGCAAGAAACGACCTGGAAACCATCTGCAGTGACTTTGAAAACTTAGGTAAGAAAGTGAAAGAACTGGGAGCGCAGGTGGTCTTCTCTTCCATCCTTCCAGTGGATGTCCATGGAACAGGGAGGTGGAAGAAGATTCTGCAGGTGAACAACTCGCTATGTCGATGGTGCCGTCAGCAAGGATTTGGATTACGGAGTGAATTACCTATACGATGGACTACTTGCTAGAGATGGGGTGCACCTTACGAAGACTGGAAAACATGTATTTGGAAGTCGCCTTGCTACACTCAGGAGAGCTTTAAACTAAAACAATGTGGGAAGGGAAGCAAAACGCCTGCAAAAGCCATACACCTGACAAATACTATTGAGAATTCTGCTATTAGAAGTGAAGGGGAAGAACAAAGACAAAAAAAATCTACATAATAAAAATATTGGAGTTAGAGAAACCAATCACAAACTAAAATGTTTCTATACAAATGCACAAAGCATGGGCAACAAACAAGGAGAATTGGAACTACTAACGCAGGAGAAGAAGTATGATGTCATTGGACTCACTGAGACTTGGTGGGACGATACACATGATTGGAATACAAGGCTAGAAGGATACAACTTATTTGCAAGAAACAGACTTGATAAACGAGGAGGAGGTGTGGCATTGTATGTTAGAAAAGCGTATATCTGCACAGAGATTGAAGCTTCAGAGACTGGGAGTTCTGTGGAAACTGTTTGGGTAAGAATACAAGGACAGAACAATGGAAAGGACACCATTGTAGGCATTTACTACAGGCCACCTATGCAAGCTGAAGATATGGATGAACTCTTTATGCAGCAAATAGCCAAGTTCTCCAAAAAATATGACATAGTGGTCATGGGGGATTTCAACTATCCCGACATTTGTTGGGAATCTCTCTCAGGCAAAACTAACAGGTCAAGGAAATTCTTATCCTCTCTTGCTGACAACTTTATCTTCCAAAAGGTAGGGAGAAAACAAGGGGATCTGCTACCTTGGATCTAATCCTTATAAACAGGGAAGAAATGGTTGAGGAGGTAAGAGTGGCTGGGACCCTAAGAGGTAGTGACCATGCTATTTTAGAATTTTGGATAACAAGAGGAGGAAGACCTGTGAAGACTCAGACGTCAAGGTTAGATTTCAGAAAGGCAGATTTTAAGGGACTCAGAAAGAGAATTGGAGGGATCCAATGGCTGGATATCCTTAAGGACAAAAATGTCCAGGAAGGATGGAAAATCTTGAAAAATGAGATTCTCAAAGCACAATTGTTAACAATTCCGAAAAGAGTGAAGAATGGGAAGCATTTAAGGAAACCAGGATGGATGAACACAGAACTTAAACACATGCTAAAAAGGAAGAATGAAATGTTTATCAAGTGGAAAGAGGGAGGCATATCTAAAGAAGAATATAATGCCGTCTGCAGAACCTGCAGGGCACAAATCAGATTATCTAAAACTGACAATGAATTAAGGCTTGCAAGTGACATCAAAAGCAACAAAAAAGGATTTTGGGGATACGTCAAAAGTAAAAGAAAAGTCAAAGATGCTATAGGATTTTTACAGGATGCAAATGATGAAATGGTAAGACAGGATGTTGAGAAGGCTGAACTGTTAAATTCCTATTTTGCATCTGTTTTCTCTCAGAAAGGAAATGTAACATCAACTGATCTTCACTGTCCTATTAAAGGAATAGAAGAATCCAGGATATCTATAAACAGAAAGACAGTGAGGAAACACTTAGCTAACCTAAATGAATTCAAGTCTCCAGGTCCAGATGAATTACACCCCAGAGTACTGAAGGAGATAGCGGAAGAAATTCTTGAACCACTGTCCATAATCTTTGAAAATTCTTGGAGAACCGGAGAAGTCCCAGAAGACTGGAGAAGATCAAATGTTGTTCCTATCTTCAAAAAGGGGAAAAAGGTGGACCCAGGGAACTACAGGCCTGTGAGTCTGACTTCTATACCAGGAAAGATCTTTGAACAAATTATTAAAGAACATGTATGCAAGTACCTGGATAAGAATGAAGTGATTAAACAGAGTCAGCATGGGTTTGTAACTAATAAGTCATGTCAGACTAACTTAATTTCCTTCTATGACAGAATCACTGACTGGGTGAATCGGGGAAATGCTGTAGATATAGTATATCTTGACTTCAGCAAAGCATTTGACAAAGTATCTCACACAATCCTTATTGAAAAAATGACTAAGTATGGAATGGACAAGGCAACTGTTAGATGGATTCATAACTGGCTTAGTGATCGGACCCAAAGAGTGGTCGTAAAAGGCTGCACATCCGGTTGGAAGAATGTATCAAGTGGGGTACCACAAGGCTCTGTTTTGGGCCCTGTATTGTTCAACATCTTTATCAATGATTTAGATGAAGGAATTGAGGGTAAACTGATCAAATTTGCTGATGACACAAAGCTAGGAGGGGTAGCTAATACTAGAGAAGAGAGAGAGAGGATTCAAAAAGATATAAATAAACTGGAGCAGTGGGCAGCAAATAACAGAATGGATTTTAACAGGGAAAAATGCAAAGTACTACATCTGAGCAATAAGGCCGGAGTCACACTGGCGACAAAATCGGACGACTGCAATGCGATGAAATATCGCATTGCAGTCGGACCTATGTTAATCTATGGAGCAGCTCCCAGTATCCGATTTTTTGTGGTCCGTTTTAAACGTCCGTGTACAATCGCAGCATGCTGCGATTGTCACCGATTGTCGGTCGACAATCGCCAATGCAAGTCTATGGGAGCGATGAAAAATCGGATTACAAACGGACCACACTGTGTGACTTGCGATGAAATCGCATCGGTGTCCTTTAGAAAAGCCGGCAATTCATCCCCGGCTATACTGTAAAATCACACTGACAGCTTTAATAAAGACTAGAAAGAATAGATATATACACATAGAACACATATATATATATACATGTCATTGTGACATGTACATATACATATATTTATAGTTCCTAGACTTCTACATACTGTTATAGCCGCTAATTCAATTGCCGGGTTTTGTGAAATCACAGAAGCCGACATGAAATGATACATTGTTTCCACACAGTTAACCATGTCATTTCCTGTATTTTGATATTTGTTTAGAACTTACAATTACATGAGTGTATTTGTGCAAAATTTCAGACATGTAGGGGTTAATTAAAGGTGTAATTTTGTTGAAAAAAAATGCGTGGGCTCCCGCTGTATTTTCTCCACCAGACAGACAAAGCAAAGCGAGTGGGGGCAGATAATAATAGCCTAGGGAGGGTACATTTTTTTTGTGCCCCCCCTGGCTACTAACATCTGCCCCCAGACACCCCAGAAAGGCCAAATCTATAATTAGATTCGCCCTTTCTGGCACTTTGCCCGTCTATTCCCATTGCCCTGTAGCGGTGGCGAATGGGTTAATCTCACCTTACTGTCACCTTAGTATTGAAAGGTGACCTTAAGGCAGGTTAATAATTGATAGCTGTCAATTAGACAACTATCAATTATTAATCCTATTGAAGTAAATAAAAAAACACACACACTTTAAGAATAAATAATTTTAATGAAATAAAAACACATTTTTTTGACCATATTTTATTTTACACTTAATCAGTGCGAAGCCATTGATCTCCTAAAATAAAGAAAAAAAAATAAAACAACATTATTCTTACCTATTCCGCCGATCTGTCACGTCCCACGCTGTAATCCTTCACAAAGGGTTAACTAGCTTTGAGCCAAGCAGTGCAAGTAATCCTGCATGCTCAGCTCAAAGCTCATGAATGAATAAGTTCCTCTCCTGGCGACAGGAGAGGATGTGTTTCATGAATGAAGCTTAATTGATTGTGTCCACTTTCCCTTTAGGTCAGGTCACTACAGTTAAATTGCCAATAAATCAATTAAGCTCCATTCATGAATCTATTCCTCTACTTTCGCTGGGAGAGGAACTTATTCATTCAGGGGAATACAGGTCTGAGACAGCATTATTAGCTCTCTGCGACCTGTAACCTGTTAACCCTTTCTGATGGATTACACCGTGGGACCTGACTGTACATCGGATTGGTAAGTATAATTTTGCTTTTTTATTTTATTTTTATTAGAGTAAATGGTTTTAGCAGGAAAATAAAATATGGTCAAAAACTGTGTGATTATTTAATTAAACTTATTTTTTATTAAACTGTGTGTGTTTGATTTTTCTTTCATACAATAGGATTAATAATTGATAGTTGTCTAATTGACAGCTATCAATTATTAACCTGCCTTAAGGTCACCTTTCAATACTAAGGTGACAGTAAGGTGAGATTAACCCATTCGCCACCGCTACAGGGCAATGGGAATAGACGGGCAAAGTGCCAGAAAGGGCGAATCTAATTATAGATTTGCCCTTTCTGGGGTGTCTGGGGGCAGATGTTAGTAGCCAGGGGGGGCACAAAAAAAATGTACCCTCCCTAGGCTATTATTATCTGCCCCCATTCGCTTGCTTTGTCTGTCTGGTGGAGAAAATACAGCGGGAGCCCACGCATTTTTTTTCAACGAATTTACACCTTTAATTAACCCCTACATGTCTGAAATTTAGCACACATATACTCATGTAATTGTATGTTTCAAACATATATAAAAATACATGAAATTACATGGTTAAATGTGTGGAAACAATGTATCATTTCATGTCGGCTTCTGTGATTTCACTGAAGCCGGCAATTGAATTAGCGGCTATAACAGTATGTAGAAGTGTAAGAATTATAAATATATGTATATATATATATGTCACAATGACATATATATATATATATATATATATATATATATATGTGCTCTATGTGTATATATCTATTCTTTCTTTTGGCATTTAAATACTATTCTTTTGGATCCATTATATGTCAGTTTTGCAAGCCTGCGAGAAAATCTCGCAAGTCGGATGAAAATCGGATGTTACAAGGTACACACACATGCGATTAAATCGCATCTTTGAAGGAAAATCGGATGCCAGAAGGATGTGTGATGTTTTTATTTTGATCCGATTGTCGACCGTCTAAAACGGACCGATTTTTTGTGGTTGTGTGTGACTCTGGCCTAAAAATGAAAAAAACATATACAAAATGGGAGGAATAGGGCTAAGTAACAGCACATGTGAAAAAGACTTGGGTATACTGATTGATCACAGACTGAACATGAGTCAACAGTGTGATGCAGCAGCAAAAAAGGCAAATGCAATTCTAGCCCCTTAACCCCCAAGGGTGGTTTGCACGTTAATGACCAGGCCAATTTTTACAATTCTGACCACTGTCTCTTCATGAGGCTATAACTCTGGAACGCTTCAACGGATCTTCGCGATTTCGAGATTGTTTTCTCGTGACATATTGTACTTCACGTTAGTGGTAAAATTTCTTCCATATAACTTGCGTTTATTTTTGAAAAAAAACGCAAATATGGCAAATTTTGAAAATTTTGCAATTTTCAAACTTTGAATTTTTATTCCCTTAAAACAGAGAAATATGTCACACAAAATAGTTAAGAAATAACATTTCCCACATGTCTACTTTACATCAGCACAATTTTGGAACCAAATTTTTTTTTTCTTAGGAAATTATAAGGGTTAAAAGTTGACCAGCGATTTCTCATTTTTACAACAAAATTTACAAAGCCATTTTTTTAGGGACCACCTCATATTTGTAGTCACTTTGAGAGGTCTATATAGCAGAAAATACCCAAAAGTGACACCATTCTAAAAATTGCACCCCTCAAGGTACTCAAAACCACATTCAAGAAGTTTATTAACCCTTCAGGTGCTTCACAGGAGCTGAAGCAACGTGGAAGGAAAAAATGAATATTTAACTTTTTAGCACAAAAATGATCTATTACAAACTTTTTTTTATTTTCACAAGGGTAAAAGAAGAAAATGGACAGATAAAGTTGTTGTGCAATTTCTCCTGAGTACACCAATAGCCAATATGTGGGGGAAAACCACTGTTTGGGCACACGGCAGAGCTCATAAGGAAAGGAGCGCCGTTTGACTTTTTCAAACTAAAATTGGCTGGAATTGAGATTGGACGCCATGTCGTGTTTGGATAGCCCCTGATGTGCCTAAACAGTGGAAACCCCCCACAAGTGACACCATTTTGGAAACTAGACCCCCTAAGGAACTTATCTAGATCTGTTGTGAGCACTTTGAACCCCCAAGTGTTTCACAAAAGTTTATAATGCCTGGGTGTGAAAAAAACAAAACAATTTTCCACAAAAATTATTTTTTTAGTCCCAAATTTTAGATTTTTCCCAAGGAATTTGGACCCCAAAAGTTGTTGTCCAATTTGTCCTGAGTACGCTGATAACCCATATGTGAGGGGGGGAAACAGTTTGGGTGCACGACAGGGCTTGGAAAGGAAGTAGTAACGTTTTGGAATGCAGACGTTGATGGGTGTCATGTTCCGATTGCAGTGCCCCAGGAGTGCCTAAACAGTGGAAAACCCCCACAAGTGACCCCATTTCGGAAACTAGACCCCCTAAGGAGCTTATCTAGATCTTTGGTGAGCACTTTGAATCCCCAAGTGCTTCACACAAGTTTATAATGCCCGGGCATGAAAATAAAAAAATCCTATTTTTTTCCCACAAAAATGATCTTTTAGTCACTAATTTTTTATTTTCCCAAGGGTAACAGGAGAAATTGGACCACAAAAGTTGATGTCCAATTTGTCCTGAATACGCTGATACCCCATATGTGGGGAGGAACCACTGTTTGGGCGCACAGCAGAGCTCGGAATGGAAGGAGCACCTTTTGACTTTTTCCAACCAAAATTGGCTGGAATTGAGATTGGACGCCATGTTGCATTTGGAGAGCCCCTAATGTGCCTAAACAGTGGAAACCCCCCACAAGTGACCCCATTTGGGAAACTAGACCCCCTAAGGAACTTATCTAGATCTGTGGTGAGCAATTTGAACCCCCAAGTGCTTCACACAAGTTTATAACGTAGAGCCGTAAAATTAAAAAATCATATTTTTTCCACAAAAATGATCTTTTCACCCCAATTTTTATTTTTCCAAGGGTAACAAGACTCCAAAAGTTATTGTGCAATTTGTCCTGAATAAGTTGATAACCCATATGTGGGGGTAAACCACTGTTTAGGTGCATGGCAGAGTTTGGAAGGGAAGGAGCGCCGTTCGACTTTTCAACACAGAATTGGCTGGATGCCATGTCGTGTTTGGAGAGCTCCTGATCTGCCTAAACAGTGGAAACCCTCAACAAATGACACCATTTTGGAAACTAGACCCCACAAGGAACTTATCTAGATGTGTGGTGAGCGCTATGAAGCCCCAAGTGCTTCACAGAAGTTTATAACGTACAGCAGTAAAAACAAAAAAATCATTTTTAAAAAAAAATGATATTTTTACCACGTTTTTTATTTTCCCAAGGGTAACAGAAGAAATAGGACAAATTGCACAATAACTCTTGGGGTCCAGAGTACACTGATACCCCATATGTGGGGGTAAACTACTGTTTGGGCGCATGGCAGAGCTCAGAAGTGAAGGAGCACCTGTTGTGAATGTGTTAGAAATGAGTTCTGAGCAGAAGCTCCCTCTGGTGGTTGCAGACAGTGCTGAACCATTTAGTGAAGATTGGCAATCAGGAGTTACAGACTGGTCCTATATAAGGGAGGTTCCCTCCCATCAGGGTTGCCGGTGATCAATAGTTCTTGTCTCAACTGTGGTTCCTGGTTCACTTAGAAGCTTGCTGAATCTTGCCTCTTCTCCTGCTCTCAGATAAGACTGTTTTTATTTTTATGCTTGCTTTTTGCATTGTTTCCTGCACTTTTGTGGAGGTCAGCCAGGTCCCCTCCGGGGGCTTGTGCTCCTCTCAGTTTTTCTGAGCCACTGTTTGTTCATTTGCCTTTTCCAGTTTTTCTTCAGTGGCTGCGGCTTAGTTTTGTTACACCAGAGAACTAATTTAGGTGGTAGAGGTCGTGTGATCTCAGGTGTTTTTGCAATTAGTAGAGTTAGTACTTTTTTGGGATTACAGTAAGTGTGTCACGCGGTCTTATGATATGTGTACGATGTCAGTAAACTATTCTTAAAAGAACAACACTCTATACAACATATAGATTAGCAACATCAGCATGTAAATATAGAATAGATTTACCTGACACGATAACCGTTGAACTCAGGGTTAATCTTGAGGACTTGATACACTGTCACAGGAAAGAGGAGGACCGGGGTTCTAACCTGACCCTAAACTGGGGTCCTAACTAATCCCTCACCTTGGAGGTACTGATAATGGTTCAGAGGTCCAAGTCTCCAGCCTAACCCTGTCTCCTATCAGTCCCTGAACCCTGTAATCAGTCCTAAGAAGGATTCTGATTACCACCAAAGGGATATGGGCTGATCTCTGCTAAATACACAGATTAGACATATAAGACAGACTGGAGAAAACACAGACTTGCATACACACTCAAACACAGAAGGAACATAAATGATCTGGGATATTAAACTCTAAGCAAGGTGAGCTTAAAACAACTAAGGAGCTCTTTAACTTAAGTCTATACAGATACAATCCTATCTGTGGTCTGCATGAAGAATTTCACTGGCAACTCCCAACACAGACAACCAGAGATTTAAAGGAAACCAATCAACAAATAATTAATTGCAGCCGGGAGAAACTGCACCCAGTCCCAGAACTGAGCACAGACAGAATTAACTCCCTAACTGCCAAACACAAAGAAACAGCAACTCAGCTGTGAGAAGTCAGAATGTGCAACCGCGACGATCTTCGTGGCGATGCACACATGACAGTACCCCCCCTTCTACGAGGGGCCTCCGGACCCTCAGGGCCAGGTTTGCCCGGGTGAGTTCTGTGGAAGGTCCGCACCAAACGATCTGCGTTAATGTCAGACGCAGGAACCCACGTCCTCTCCTCTGGACCATACCCCTTCCAATGCACCAAGTACTGAAGGGACCGGCGATTCAGACGTGAGTCAATGATCTTTGACACTTGAAACTCCAAGTTACCATTGACCACCACTGGAGGAGGAGGTAGAGGTGATGGTATGACTGGTGCCACGTACCTCTTAAGTAATGACTTGTGGAACACATTGTGGATTTTAAACGTAGGAGGGAGGTCCAGACGAAATGCCACAGGATTAATTATGGAACTGATCCTGTACGGCCCGATGAATCTGGGGCCCAGCTTCCAGGAGGGAACTTTAAGTTTTATATTCCTGGTAGACAACCATACCAGATCGTTCACATTAAGATCTGGACCAGAAACTCTCCTCCTATCAGCCATACGTTTATAACGGTTCCCCATAGCACTCAGATTATTCAATACACCTCTCCACACTGAAGCAAGTGACGACGAGAAACGCTCCTCCTCAGGAACCCAGAAGGGCCCCCCCCATTGAATGTACAAAACTGGGGATGAAAACCATATGCCCCAAAAAACGGGGACTTACCAGTGGACTCGCTCCGCCTGTTGTTAAGAGCGAACTCTGCCAGAGGCAAGAAAGAAGACCAGTCCTCCTGGTTCTCTGAGACAAAACACCGAAGATAAGTCTCTAGGCTTTGATTCAGACGCTCTGTCTGACCATTGGTCTGCGGATGAAAAGCCGAGGAAAATGACAATTGCATCCCCCGACGTAAACAAAATGCCCTCCAAAACTTGGACACAAACTGAGACCCCCTATCTGACACCACATCAGAAGGCAACCCATGAAGTCTCACAATCTCCCCAATGAACACCTGCGCCAGAGTTTTAGCATTAGGGAGGGCAGGAAGAGCAATGAAATGTGCCATCTTACTGAACCTGTCAACAACCACCAGTATGACAGTCTTCCCTGACGACTGAGGAAGGTCCGTGATGAAGTCCATAGACAAATGAGTCCATGGACGCTCCGGAAGTTTCAAGGGTAAGAGGGTCCCAGACGGACGGGTATGAGGGGTCTTAGAGCGAGCACAAACCCCACAGGACGCGACAAAAGTTAAAACATCTTTATTAACGTTAGGCCACCAAAACCGGCGAGAAAGGAGATCTAAAGTAGCCTTACTCCCTGGATGTCCTGCTAAAGCAGAATTATGATGTGCCTCAATAACCTTTTGTCTCAACTGATTTGGGACAAACAGTCTCCCTGGAGGTCCTGCAGGGGCGTCCCCCTGAGCCTCTAACACCTCCTCCTCAAGCTCAGAACATACAGCCGACACTACCACCCCCTCCTGAAGGATAGGAATCGGGTCATCCATTTTCCCGGCCCCTGGGAAACTGCGAGACAAGGCATCCGCCTTAACATTCTTAGATCCAGGGCGATAAGTGACAACAAAATTAAACCTGGTAAAAAAACAACGACCATCGAGCTTGTCTGGAATTCAGACGCTTAGCAGATTCCAAATACAGCAGGTTCTTGTGATCAGTAATGACGGTGACCGGGTGGACTGCCCCCTCCAAAAAGTGACGCCATTCTTCAAAAGCCAACTTAATGGCCAAAAGTTCCCTATTGCCGATATCATAATTCCTTTCGGCGGACGACAATTTTTTAGAAAAGAAAGCGCACGGATGCCATTTACCAGGGGACGGACCCTGGGACAATATTGCACCCACCCCTACGTCAGACGCGTCCACCTCCACAACGAACGGCTGTGATGCATCTGGTTGGATGAGAACGGGTGCCGAAGCAAAACATTTTTTCAAAGAGGAAAAAGCTTGGCAAGCTTTGTCCGACCATTTAGAAAAATCCGTCCCTTTTCTTGTCATGTCAGTGAGAGGTTTGACAACAGATGAGAAATTACAAATAAATTTCCGGTAGTAGTTAGCAAACCCCAGAAAACGCTGCAGAGCCTTAAGATCCTCTGGCTGATCCCATTCAAGCACTGCTCTCACCTTTTCAGGGTCCATACGGAAACCGGAGACTGACACCAAGAAACCCAAAAACTGAAGTTCCTGTACGGCGAATACACACTTTTCCAGTTTGGCGTATAGTTTATTGTCTCGCAAGATCTGCAACACCTGTCTCACATGCTCCTGGTGAGACACAAGATCTGGTGAGTAAATTAAAATGTCATCCAAATATACGACCACAAACAGCCCCACCAGATGACGAAAAATGTCATTAACAAAATGTTGGAATACTGCTGGTGCAGTAGTCAGACCAAAAGGCATGACAAGGTTCTCATAATGTCCCTTCGGCGTGTTAAACGCCGTTTTCCACTCATCCCCCTCTTTTATCCTAATCAGATTATACGCCCCCCTGAGATCCAATTTAGAGAACCATTTGGCGCCAACAATTTGATTGAAGAGATCAGGAATCAGAGGGAGTGGATACGGATCTCGAACAGTAATCCGATTAAGTTCGCGGAAATCCAAGCAAGGGCGTAGGCCTCCATCTTTTTTCTTCACAAAGAAGAACCCCGCGGCCACTGGGGAAGATGAAGGTCTAATATGCCCTTTGGCCAGACTTTCCGAAATATAATCTTTCATAGCCTGCCTCTCAGGACCAGAAAGGTTATATAACCTAGTTTTAGGTAACTTAGCATCAGGAAGTAAATTAATAGAGCAGTCATACACACGATGAGGAGGCAACTCCTGACACCCCTCCTCAGAGAACACATCCCCAAAGTCCTCCAAAAAAGGAGGCAAAGTACTAGGCACGACCGCACTGATGACTGTGTTCATGCAGTTACTTTTGCAAAACTCCCCCCATTGGCTTATATCTCTGGACTGCCAATTAATCACAGGGTTATGTTTAACCAACCAAGGAAGTCCCAACACAATAGGAGTAGGTAGACCCTCCAACACATAACAAGATAATAGTTCCCTATGTATTGCCCCTACCCGAAGGTCAATGTTATGAACCTCATGAACAAAGCTACCTTGGCCGAGAGGCCTGGCGTCAATGGAGAATATAGGGATCGGTTTGACCAATACACTCAGATGCATACCTTGAGCCTGAGCAAACTGAGCGTCAACCAGATTAGCCCCGGAACCACTATCAAGAAGAACAGACAATCTCTCCACTCTCGTACCAACCACCACCTCCACTGGTACAAGGAACTGAGAAGAACTAGCGGACGAAATACATACTCCCAGGTTGTCGTCCACCACACAACCTGGGATTAACAGTTTTCCGGCGACTTTTTGCTCAACAAGGCACGGGATGGACATCCCCCAACAAAATGTCCCTCTTTCCCGCAGAAGAAACACCTTCTAGTCCTGCGGCGTACCGCCAATCCCCTCCTACGAAATGATGTCCCTCCCAACTGCATAGGCTCCTCCGAACAGACAAGGGGAACCTCAACATAAGGGACTTTAGTAGTAGGTGGAGTAACAACAGGGGGCGGAGTTACCTCGCACCTCTCCCGGAGCCGTCTATCAGTACGGATAGCTAGGGCCATAGCAGCCTCCAGTGATGGAGGAGAATCATACTGAGCCAAAACGTCCTTTAATTTGTCAGAAAGCCCATGACAAAACTGGCTTCTAAGAGCTGGGTCATTCCACTGAGTATCTGTGGCCCATCTACGGAACTCAGAAGCAAATTCCTCCGCCGGACGATCTCCCTGCTGTATCTTACGTAATTTTGTCTCAGCAAGAGAGACCCGATCTGGGTCATCATATACCAAACCCAGGGCAGTAAAAAATCGATCTACTGACTGTAGAGCCGGGGATCCCGGAGGAAGGGAGAAGGCCCAGGATTGAGGGTCCCCTTGTAGGAGCGAGATAACAATTCCCACTCTCTGCTCTTCACTCCCTGATGATCGAGGCCGAAGCCGAAAATACAATTTACATGCTTCCCTGAAGGTAAAAAATTTGTCTCGCCCACCAGTGAACCTGTCCGGGAGAGCTACTTTAGGTTCAAATCTGGTTTGCTCCGAGGGAGACAAAACTTTGGACTTAATGTCCGTCAGCTCCATGGATAATCCCTGCAACTGCAGAGCCAGCTGGGCTACTGGATCCATGGCAACTGGGAATAATTTTATGGGCCAGTGAAAATGTCACGCGGTCTTATGATATGTGTACGATGTCAGTAAACTATTCTTAAAAGAACAACACTCTATACAACATATAGATTAGCAACATCAGCATGTAAATATAGAATAGATTTACCTGACACGATATCCGTTGAACTCAGGGTTAATCTTGAGGACTTGATACACTGTCACAGGAAAGAGGAGGACCGGGGTTCTAACCTGACCCTAAACTGGGGTCCTAACTAATCCCTCACCTTGGAGGTACTGATAATGGTTCAGAGGTCCAAGTCTCCAGCCTAACCCTGTCTCCTATCAGTCCCTGAACCCTGTAATCAGTCCTAAGAAGGATTCTGATTACCACCAAAGGGATATGGGCTGATCTCTGCTAAATACACAGATTAGACATATAAGACAGACTGGAGAAAACACAGACTTGCATACACACTCAAACACAGAAGGAACATAAATGATCTGGGATATTAAACTCTAAGCAAGGTGAGCTTAAAACAACTAAGGAGCTCTTTAACTTAAGTCTATACAGATACAATCCTATCTGTGGTCTGCATGAAGAATTTCACTGGCAACTCCCAACACAGACAACCAGAGATTTAAAGGAAACCAATCAACAAATAATTAATTGCAGCCGGGAGAAACTGCACCCAGTCCCAGAACTGAGCACAGACAGAATTAACTCCCTAACTGCCAAACACAAAGAAACAGCAACTCAGCTGTGAGAAGTCAGAATGTGCAACCGCGACGATCTTCGTGGCGATGCACACATGACAAAGTGTCCTTCCTATCCTTTTCTGTCTAGGAAGATTGGGCCCCAACGTTTGCTCATACTATTTTCTGTCTGTGTCTGTATTTCCTCTTGTCTAACCGCCATTACATGTTTGGGGCTTCCTATGTTCTTTGGGGATCTGCTCCGGGGCAGATAGCTTTTCCTCTTTCTATCTTTAGGTGTAGTTAACCTCTCAGGCTGTGACGAGGCGTCTAGGACCAACGTAGGTACGCTCCACGGCTGCCTTTAGTTGTGGTGGTTAGTCAGGGTACTGCAATCCAGTAGATTCCAACCTCTCTGGTGTATTGCCGTTTTTGCTTGCTCTCCTCAGCCACCAAATCATAACAAGCACCGTTTGACTTTTTCAACGTAGAATTGGCTGGAATTGAGATCAGACGCCATGTCACGTTTGGAGAGCCCCTGACGTGCCTAAACAGCGGAAACCCCCCAATTCTAACTCCAACCCTAACCCCAACACACCCCTAACCCTAGTCCCAACCACAAACCTAACAAAAACACACCCATAACCCTAATCCCAACCCTAACTTTAGCGCCAACCCTAACCCTAACTTTAGCCGCAACCCTAACCCTAACGGGAAAATGGAAATAAATACTTTTTTTTAATTTTATTATTTTTCCCTAACTAAGGGGGTGATAAAGGGGGTTTGATTTACTATTTATAGCGGGTTTTTGATTGGCAGCTGTCACGCTAAAAGACGCTTTTTATTGCAAAAAATAGTTTTTGCATCACCATATTTTGAGAGCTATAATTTTTGTATATTTTGGCCCACAGAGTCATATGAGGTCTTATTTTTTGCGGTACGAGTTGACGTTTTTATTGGTACCATTTTTGAGCACATGACATTTTTGATCGCTTTTTATTTAGATTTTTGGGAGGTTAGAATGAACAAAAATCAGCAATTCATGAATTTCTTTTGGGGGAGGCGTTTATACCGTTCCGCGTGTGGTAAAATTGATACAGCAGTTTTATTCTTCGGGTCAGTACGATTACGGCGATACCTCATTTATATAATTTTTTTATGTTTTGGCGCTTTTATAGAATAAAACCAATTTTATATAAAAAAATTATTATTTTTGCATCGCTTTATTCTGCGAGCTATAACTTTTTTATTTTTTCGCTGATGATGCTGTGTGGCAGCTCGTTTTTTGCGGGACAAGATGATATTTTCAGCGGTACCATGTTTTTTTATATCGGTCTTTTTGATCGCGTATTATTCCACTTTTTGTTCAGCGGTATGATGATAAAGCATTGATTTTTTTTTTTTTTTTTTTAAGAGGTTCATTAAAGGGGTTAACTAGTGGGACAGTTTTATAGGGGGGTTGTTACGGACGCGGCGATACCAAATATGTGTACTTTTATTGTGTTGGTTTTTTTATTTACAGGAAAAAATGAATTTATTGGGGAATATTTTTTTTTTATGATTTTTTTAAACAATTTTTATTTTTTTAACTTTTTTACTTTGTCCCAGGGTGGGACATCACGGTATAGGGTCAGATCGCTGGTGTGACAGTGTGCACAGCACACTGTCACACCAGCGATCGCTCTGGCATCGCTGCAGGCTTCTCAGTGCCTGCTCTCAGCAGACACTGAGGAAGCCGCCTCCCTGCAGGACCCGGATGGACCCCGGCTTCATCTTGGATCCGGGGTCCTGCAGGGAGGAAGGACCCTCGGAACAGCGCGACACATCGAGCTGCTCTGAGGGTCTCAGGGGAGCGCGAAGGGAGCCCTCTCCCTGCGCGATCCTCCTCTGTGCCCCCGGTACACCGCGATCATGTTTGATCGCGGTATGCCAGGGGTAATGTGCCAGGAGCGGTCCGTGACCGCTGCTGACACATAGTGCCGGGTGTCAGCTGTGATAATCAGCTGACACCCGGCGGCGATAAGCTGCGCTCCCCTCGGGAGGGCAGCTGATCGCCCTGGACGTACTATTCCGTCCATGGGAATTAAGTACCAGGTCACATGGACAGAATATTACGACCAATGGGATTAAGGGGCTAGGATTTATCAACAGAAGCATACAGTCTAGATCACGTGAGGTCATTATTGCCCTCTACTCCTCTTTGGTCAGACCTCATCTGGAATACTGTGTCCAGTTTTGGGCACCACATTTTAAAAAAGACATCAACAAACTAGAGCAAGTTCAGAGAAGAGCCACCAGAATGGTGACCGGTCTGCAAACCATGTCCTATGAGGAACGGTTACAGGATTTGGGAATGTTTAGCTTGCAAAAAAGAAGACTGAGAGGAGACTTAATAGCTGTCTACAAATATCTCAAGTGCTGTCACATTGTAGAAGGATCATCTTTATTCTCATTTGCACAAGGAAAGACTAGAAGCAATGGGATGAAACTGAATGGGAGGAGACACAGATTAGATATTAGAAAAAACTTTTTGACAGTTAGGGTGATCAATGAGTGGAACAGGCTGCCACGAGAGGTGGTGAGTTCTCCTTCAATGGAAGTCTTCAAACAGGCTGGACAGACATCTGTCTGGGATGATTTAGAGAATCCTGCTTTGAGCAGGGGGTTGGACCAGATGGCCCAGGAGGTCCCTTCCAACTCTACCATTCTATAATTCTATGATAATGATATAAAATCGGTGATGAATTTAAATGGCACTTTTGCCCTTTTTGTATAAAACATGATGTAATAATATGAATGATGTGAAATACATTGTATGGGATATTCAATGCACTTTATTGATTGTTACATTTGTGTATTAAAGCACATGTGTTAATCACAGCCACTGCTGGAGAAAGGCTCAGTGTGAGCCGAAACGTCGCTCAGACAGGGTGGTCTAAATAAACCTTCCATTTTTTTCACCTGAAACTAAAAGGAGTGCGGCCTTCATTTTGTTTTGTATATACCTGAGGCAAGTATGGGACTTGTCAAGCTTGAGAAAGGATTGTATATCCGAAACGTCTCCACGCCACTGGGCAATAAAGTCCATTTTTGATTAAGTCTTTAGTGCTGTTTCTCCATTTTACAACTTATTATAAGGAGCCATTTGATTGCTGGCAGGGGAAGCGTGTACACTATTGAGGTATTTGATGATGCTTTTCCAATTATTTCTATCTATCTATAGAGAGAGCTATATACAGTTATAATATATAAGGAGTTGTGGGGTGGACCATGATACTAAATTAAAGCGTTGGGGGCCATAATACAACATATGGGACTGTTGAAGGGACCATCATACTATATGGAGGGCTGTGAGGTGGACCATCATACTATATGGAGGGCTGTTATGTGGACCATCATACTATATAGGTTGCTGTGGGAGGACCATCATACAGTATTGGGGTTATGAGGATCTATCATACTGGGGGGACCATCTTACTGCTTAGGATGGTTTGGTGAACATCATACTGTGTGGGGTGGCTTTTGTGGACATTATACTGTGTTAAGGTCTATGGTGTACATTATACTATGTTGGAGGCTGTAGTGACCATCATACTGTATGGGATGGTTATGAGGGAGATTATACTGTATAGGGGCTGTGGGGATCATCATACTTTATGGGGGGCTTCGGTGGACATCACACTTTAGTAGTTTAGCTTACATATTACTTGTCAGCTTAATCAGACAGGTGCCACCCCCCTATCAAAGTGTATCAAAAAGTGTGTTCTGTCCCCCTCCCTCTCCAAACATACTCCCTCCGCTATGAGACCATCTGTTGTGCTTTTCCTTGTATGTTATAGGAGTTTGATATCCTCATTTATTTGTCAATCTTATTTGGTAGCGTGATTCTCATTGATTAGTCCTATTATTTATATGGGCCACAATAATTTATTCAGCTCTTCCAATTTCCCTTCCCAATCCCCTGTGTTTTATATGAGCACTGAGTCTACCGTCCCAGCAGATTTTATCTAGACAAAACATCTCAGTAGAAAATACAGAGCAGCTGTTGAAAATTAATATCCAGCGTCTTCCGCAGGTTTGCCCGTCAATAAGGTGTTACAGGGCTTTAGTAATGATTTACAAAGAAATGATAATATGGTGTTTGAATTTGTAACCTCTATTTTGCCAGGGCATTCCACAGAAAATACTTCTAAAAAGTGAATTTTACATGGAATCAGACATTTATGCTTTGTACTCAGTGTTGTGAAGATTTCTGACAGACTCCGGCATAACTGGGCTCTATTAACCCCTTCATGACCCAGCCTATTTTGACCTTAAAGACCTTGCCATTTTTTGCAATTCTGACCAGTGTCCCTTTATGAGTTAATAACTCAGGAACGCTTCAACGGATCCCAGCGATTCTGAGACTGTTTTTTCGTGACATATTGGGCTTCATGTTAGTGGTAAATTTAGGTCGATAATTTTTGCGTTTATTTGTGAAAAAAATGGAAATTTGGCGAAAATTTCAAATTTTGAATTTTTATTCTGTTAAACCAGAGAGTTATGTGACACAAAATAGTTAATAAATAAACATTTCCCACAAGTCTACTTTACATCAGCACAATTTTGGAAACAAATTTTTTTTGTTAGGAAGTTATAAGGGTTAAAAGTTGACCAGTGATTTCTCATTTTTACAATAAAATTTACAAAACCATTTTTTTTTACGGACCACCTCACATTTGAAGACACTTTGAGGGGTCTATATGGCAGAAAATACCCAAAAGTGACACCATTATAAAAACTGCACCCCTCAAGCTACTCAAATCTACATTCAAGAAGATTATTAACCCTTCAGGTGCTTCACAGGAACTAAAGCAACGTGGAAGGAAAAAAATGGACATTTTAATTTTTCCAACAAAAATTTTCTTTCAGCATCAATTTTTTTATTTTTACATGGTGTAGGGATTCGCTCTGGTAGGCAGAGGCCGGACTGCAGTTATGAGGCTACACACAGGCTTTTAGTCCAAAATCAATTGTTTACTTTCACGTTAAACACCAGGTAACAAAACATGACAAAAACATCAATGCATTCCAGCTTTGCAAACTACTGTTCCCAGACGCACCCTTGCATGGGACGGGCTTGACTAAGCGGCTGCAAGCCAGCAGGGACCGTCAGGTGCCTTCCCGGGTGATCTGGACTCACTTCCGGTGCTCACTGACACACTGTAACAGAAAGTCACTTCCAGGCTCACTCCAGCCAAACTCCTCAATAGAACCACATGGTTCTCAGTGTGGGACCATCACAGGCTCCGCACACCCATGTGTCCTGTCCGGGTGCTATTCAGGACCCCTGTCCAACACCCTGGCCACCAAGTTCCAAGTCTCACCACGTGCTTCCAGGAATCCGATCCAACCCCAGGATCTTCCAACACCGACAGACCTTCCAGGCAGCCCTGTAAAGGAAACACTCTCCACTGTCTCAGCCAGACTTCCAGAGACTCCTCAGTCTCCAACACAATCTCCATCTCCATGTGCCCAACACTGCCTTTCATACCTGTAGTCACTCCCCAAGCCAAGGTATGAAGCACATGGTCTGGTCACCTGTTCATGACCTCATTACAGGTCCTTCACAACACATACAATCACCAGTATGTAACATTCATTCTCCCACCACCAGTGGGCGGTGTATGTGTGGTTAGCATGCCCACCCAGCTCACAAGCTAACCCTGTAGGTTCACCCTTAACAACAATCAGAATTATGGGACAACAAGTCCCAGAACAACATTACTGACCTACAGCACAGAATAGCTCTGCGACACATAATTTCCATTTAGCACCATACCAGGTACTGGGTTCCCATCCATCTCATGCCTCCATGCATAATTTGAGCAACTTATACAGCGCCCCCTAGGTGCCACATTAGTCACTACACCACAATGGGCAACAGGATAAAATGGATCCTAAAATTTGTTTGGCAATTTCTCCTGAGTACACAGATACCTCATATGTGGTCATAAACCACTGTTTGGGCGCACGGCAGGGCTCAGAAGGGAAGGAGCGCCATTTGACTTTTTGAATGGAAAATATGCTGGAATATTTAGCGGTTGCCATGTCGCATTTGGAGAGTCCCTGTGTGCCTAAACATTGGAGCTCCCCCACAAGTGACCCCATTTTAGAAACTAGAACAACCAAGGAACTTATCTAGATGCATAGTGAGCACTTTGAACCCAAAGGTGCTTCACAAATTGATCCGTAAAAAAAAGAAAGTACTTTTTTTTCACAAAAATTTTCTTTTAGTCTCAGTTTTTTCATTTTCAAATGGGCAACAGGATAAAATGGATCCTAAAATTTGTTGGGCAATTTATCCTGAGTACACAGATACCTCATATGTGGTCATAAACCACTGTTTGGGCGCACGGCAGGGCCCAGAAGGGAAGGAGCGCCATTTGACTTTTTGAATGGAAAATTATCTCCAATCGTTAGCGGACACCATGACACGTTTGGAGAGCCCCTGTGTGCCTAAACAGTGAAAAAAAAACCACATGTGACACCATTTTGGAAACTAGACCCCTTATGGAACTTATCTAGATGTGTTGTGAGCACTCTGAACCCCCAAGTGCTTCACAGAAGTTTAGAACGCAGAGCAGTGAAAATAAAAAAATCATTTTTTTCCTCAAAAATGATTTTTTTAGCCCGCTATCTTTTATTTTCACAAGGGTAACAGGAGAAATTGGACCATAAAAGTTGTTGTGCAATTTGTCCTGAGTACACCAATACCCCATATGTGGGGGGGAACCACTGTTTTGGCGCATGGGAGAGCTCAGAAGGGAAGGAGCGCCATTTTGGAATGCAGACCTGATGGAATGTTCTGCGAGCGTCATGTTGCATTTGCAGAGCCCCTGATGTGCCTAAACAGTAGAAACCCCCCACAAGTGACCCCATTTTGGAAAATAGACCCCCCCAAGGAGCTTATCTAGATGTGTAGTGAGCACTTTGAACCCCAAGTGCTTCACAGAAGTTTATAAACGAAGAGCAGTGAAAATAAAAAAATCGTTTTTGTTTCTCAAAAATAATATTTTAGGCTACTTTCACACTTGCGTTTTTTAGCGCTGCGCATCGTGCGCTATCGGTCGCATGCGCAATGTTCCCCTATCATTAACATGGCGGGCGCAGGGTCTAGCGCTTGCACGCGCTCATTAGCGTTTGGCGTGCGCTGCGCATTTTCCAGGTGTGCGCCCAGATGCGCTAGACGCTACATGTTGCATTTTTTTTTTCAGCACACCAATTTAAAAAGGCGCATATAAATATCATTGCCGTCTATGTGGGCGCTGGCGTGCGTTTGGCTGTGCACTTGTCAGCGCTTGTGCGCGCACGTGATTTTTTAGTAAACAATGTCTAGACACTTGTCTAAACACCCCCTACACAAGATAGATTGTTTGTGACGGGAAGAAGATAAAGGAAGGTGTCTTCAGTGCCAGACAGACCCCTACTCAGACTGCCTGGAGACTGCATGATAAAGAGACCTGAAGATACAGCCTGGATCCCTATAAAAGGCCTGCAAACAGCGTGCACCATACTACACTGCCTGGATACTGCCTGGAGACACATCGCCTGGACCCCAAGTACAGCGTGGACCATAATACTGCCTGGAGACACATCGCCTGGACCCCAAGTACAGCGTGGACCATAAAACTGACTGGAGACAGTGCGCCTGGACTCAAGACCGATCCAAAGTGCAAGAATGTGAGTATTCTTTAACCAAATGACTGCCTGTCCTTTACAATGTAATATGTGCTCATGTTATTTTTTTTTTTTTTTGCAGCATGTCTTCTGGATCACAATATTCCCCATCCCGGCAAGAACTGGCCGAAGCAGAGCGTGATGTGAGTATCTTCCTGCCTTTGGGTAAGTATAGCTGCTGAATCTACAAATGGCTAAAATTTGTGTTCCTTTTTCAGACATCATCGTCGGACACGGACATTGAGGAGTCACAGCAGGAGCAGTCGCAGCCGAGTCAAGTCCCGGTGGCGAGACGGAATGTAAGTATCTAGCCTTTGAATGTCTATTTTTTTTGTACTCCTATCGTTATTTTCTTTCTAAAAAATATACAAGATTATAATTTTTATTTTGTTTCTTCTAGGTTCCACAACGGGACGACGACCTGTATGTGGACAACGAGGCAATCATCTGCCAGGTCCATGAGCGTGTCCCGTTGTGGGACAGCCGTGATCCGCAGTACAAGGACAATGTGGTGACCCGGCGGCTATGGAACGAGGTGGCCGCAGCGTTGATGGATGGCTGGGACAGCGCCTCTCCAAACCTCAAAAAGGCGTTTAGTAAGTATTTTCATTCTCTGTAATGCCGCAGTCACTCTTGTTCCTGATGGCACTGATGGGTTTGCTGGCAGATATATTCTACCAGCAAACCCAACAGTGTCATCTGGTTCAACAGTGACTGCACTGTGTATGCTATTGCTATGTGTTGTGCATTCTATTGAGTTTTTTATGCTGCACTCACTCTTGTTCCTCATGGTACTGTTTTGTTTGCTGCCAGATATATTCTACCAGCAAATACAACAGTGTCATGTGGTTCAACAGTGACTGCCCTGTGTATGCTATTGCTATGTGTTGTGCATTGTGTTGAGTTTTTTATTGCCGCAGTCACTCTTGTTCCTCATGGTACTGTTTTGTTTGCTGGCAGATATATTCTACCAGCAAACACAACAGCCTCATGTGGTTCAACAGTGACTGCCCTGTGTATGCTATACTGCTATGTGTTGTGCATTGTATTGAGTTTTTTATTGCCGCAGTCACTCTTGTTCCTCATGGTACTGTTTTGTTTGCTGGCAGATATATTCTACCAGCAAACACAACAGTCTCATGTGGTTCAACAGTGACTGTCCTGTGGTTCTTGACTATGTGTTGTGCATTCTATTGAGTTTTTTATTGCGTAGTCACTCTTGTTCCTCATGGTACTTTTGTTGCTGGCAGATATATTCTACCAGCAAACACAACAGCTCATGTGGTTCAACAGTGACTGTCCTGTGGATTCTTGAGCTATGTGTTGTGCATTCTATTGAGTTTTTTATTGCCGCAGTCACTCTTGTTCCTCATGGTACTGTTTTGTTTGCTGGCAGATTATTCTACCACAAACACAACAGTGTCATGTGGTTCAACAGTGACTATCCTGTGGATTCTTGAGCTATGTGTGTGCATTCTATTGAGTTTTTTATTGCCGCAGTCACTCTTGTTCCTCATGGTACTGTTTTGTTTGCTGGCAGATATATTCTACAGCAAACACAACAGTTCATGTGTTCAACAGTGACTGTCCTGTGGATTCTTGAGCTATGTGTTGTGCATTTATGAGTTTTTTATTGCCGAGTCACTCTTGTTCCTCATGGTACTGTTTTGTTTGCTGCAGATATATTCTACCAGCAAACACAACAGTGTCATGTGGTCAACAGTGACTATCCTGTGATTCTTGAGCTATGTGTTGTGCATTCTATTGAGTTTTTATTGCCGCAGTCACTCTTGTTCCTCATGGTACTGTTTTGTTTGCTGGCAGATATATTCTACCAGCAAACACAACAGTTCATGTGGTTCAACAGTGACTGTCCTGTGGATTCTTGAGCTATGTGTTGTGCATTCTATTGAGTTTTTTTTGCGCAGTCACTCTTGTTCCTCATGGTACTGTTTTGTTTGCTGCCAGATATATTCTACCAGCAAACACAACAGTGTCATGTGGTTCAACAGTGACTACCTGTGCATTGTATAGCTTTTTATAATGCTGCATTGACAGTTTGACATTTTCATTCAGGTATGTGTGTGAGACTGATTTTGCCCTGACTGCATTGTATAATTTTTTTTTTTCTCAACAGTGAACAAAGTCCGCACACGATGGCGCTCGATGAAGGACCGCTTCAACACTGATGTTCGAGCAGAGGGACAGGTTCGCAGTGGTTCAGCAGCAAGGCCAGAAGGAAATATCGCTACTATCGCGAGTTGGCGTTCCTGAGACCGGTCCTTGCCAGCAGAGCGTAAGTTTTTTGATTTTTTTTAATTTTTTTTTTATTTTTTCTACAGCTGATGCTTCTTGTTAATGCATTATAGTAATGTTTTGGTTTTCTTTCCACAGCACCTGGAGCAGCACCATGCAGCCTGTCCCTGAAGCGGTCCTTCCTCGGACGACCTTGGACCTGTCCCAGCCATCCGACAGCCTGGAAGCAACTTGCAGGTCAGCAACACGGACAGCTGGTGACCAGGAAGCTGGTCCATCAGGTCTTCCCCTCTCCCAGGTCTCTGCCACTGGTTATGCGGGCACTTCCCGCCAGCGGCAGAGGGCTATGGAGAGGAATGTCTTGCCCGAGTTCATCACTTGAGCGAGGCCTTTCATGGCAATATCAAGTCGCTGGCAGGCACAGTTGGAAGCGGTTTTTCACTGATGGAACGGGGTTTTACCCACATGGATCACCGCTTCAACAGTGTCGAACAGCGTCTTGATCGCCTGGAGGCCGACCTCAACAGACCAGCGCACCATTTTTTCAGTAAAATTGAACGGGGCATGGCGGAACACCTTAGTCCTGAGCAACAGCTGAGTGTGATGCAGGCCTGCAACACTGCTTACTTGCAGGCTATGCAGCAGAATCGGTACGTGCAGCAGTCAGTGGTTGCATATCCAACAGTGCCACCACTGACTCGACACACATCCCTACCGACTTCTGCTGCATACCACTGCAAAGGCCACCAGCATTCCGAGTCACCACTAACCCCCACAAGTCCAGTACTGTTGGACACTCCACCGTCGCCACCACCATGGCAAGCGCTGCTCCTGTGTGGAGCAACACCACCACAGACACTGGTCCACAGTCATGGACTCAAGCCACCGCAGTACCTGCTTGGGCCACCGCACCCACTTCTCCTTCTACTGAGCAGTAGTATCCACCGCCACCCGAGTAACAGTCGCAACGATTTATGGCCACCGCACCACTTCTCCTTCTAGGAGTACGCCACCAGTCTGCAACAATTTACGGCCACAGCACCCACTGATCCTAGGAGTACTGCCACCAGTCAGCAACAATCTATTTCAACGCACCCACTTCTCCTTCTAGGAATACCGCCACCATTCAGCAGCAATTTAGGAGCACAGCTCCCATTTCTCCTCCTTGGAACACCGCCACCACTTTGTGCTACTCAGAGCACTGCCAACACTTCCACCGCCACTGCCATCACCGAGCATGAGACGGGTGACCCACATTCACTCTTTTTTGGGTCAAGGCCACGGTCAACCAGCTCAAGGCGGACACAGAGAAGTCGGTCCATGCATGGTACTCCTGTCCCCAAGAAGAAAAAAAGCAAAACTTTGTTGGTCCATCCACCCTCTCCTCCTAATGTGTCTCAAACTGCCTCTACTTCGATGTCTGATCTTCCTTCACCCACTACTTTTGTTGCCCCTTCCCCTCGAACCCCTTCATCGCTTTCCAGCCGCTCTTCATCTCTGCACACCCCCAGAGTATCCAAATCTCCACCAAAACGTCATCGCAATAAATTTTTTTTTTTTATCTGTACAATCACATTTTCTACAACTTCTGGGCAGTGACAATACCAATGGCATCTTGTACACATATTGTACTAATCTGATTTTTCTATAACTTCTGGGGCAGTGACAATACAATGGCATGTTGTACACATATTGTACTAATCTGATTTTTCTAGAACTTCTGGGGCAGTGACTAACCAATGGTATGTTGTACACATATTGTACTAATCTGATTTTTCTATAACTTCTGGGGCAGTGACAATCCAGTGGTCATGTTATACACAATAAATGTACTAATCTGATCTATCCAAAACCTTTGTGTGAATATAAAATTGTTTTCTTTTTGTACTAAAAAAATGTAATAATGTGATCTATACAAATGTCATCCAAAATCTCAGTGCCAATTAAAATGTGGTTTTCCCGTTGTACAAAATAAATGTGCCAATCTTCTTTTAGTAATTTTGGTTTGCTTTGTGTTTATTTCGCCGCCTACACACTGCGCCATATCTACCTTTGCATTTTGACTACACATAACTCCAGGAATGACACGTTTGTGTCTTTCCTGGAGATATGTTTACTCCAAAACACAAATATATGACTTGTATTTTCCCACCAGTCTGTCTGTCTGCTAATATTGCACAGACTGAATAGAGGATGGTGTTGAGTGCAAAGCATATCTATTTAACCTTGCCAGATATCATAAAAAGTGAAATGAGTCTGGTGTGTTATTCACATTATTTCACTTTGTGATACAAGGCCATGTATTCTAGATATAGCTTGTAATTGAGCACATCCTCTATTCAGTGTGTGTTGAAGAAACTGAGGAGATGATGGTGAAAATACACTTTATGTACAATACCCTGGACTTGTATCATTACTATCACACCTGGGCAGGTGAATAGACATGAGTTTTAACCAGCAGCATTGCTTCAGTCTGCATTTATTTCAAGCATACTGTAGCGATGCTGCTGTTTATAACTCATATGTGTATTCCCCTGCCCAGCCTTGTATCATTACTATCACAGCTGAGCAGGTGAATACACATGAGTTTTAACCTGCAGTGTCGCTTCAGTCTGCATATATTTCAAGCATACTGTCGCGATGCTGCAGTTTATAACTCATGTGTACTCACCTGCCCAGCCTTGTATCATTACTATCACAGCTGAGCAGGTGAATAGACATGAGTTTTAACCAGCAGCGTTGCTTCAGTCTGCATTTATTTCAAGCATACTGTAGCGATGCTGCTGTTTAGAATTCATGTGTACTCACCTGCCCAGCCTTGTATCATTACTATCACACCTGGGCAGGTGAATAGACATGAGTTTTAACCAGCAGCGTTACTTCAGTCTGCATTAATTTGAAGCATACTGTAGCGATGCTGCTGTTTAGAATTCATGTGTACTCACCTGCCCAGGCCTGATACATTCTGAAGTGAGGATGCGTTATTTGGGGCATCACCACTTCAGCATGACACCAGGCATTGGTATTGACCAAGATGTCTAATCTTTATTATCTCTGCGTTCCAAATCAAGTCACAGTGATGAAAATACAAATTATATTTATAGTCACATGGTCAGGAATAAAAATTTACAGATGCTTGTGCATCCCCAAATCAATCTTTGAAACAGCAGGCCAGGTGACACAAATATTTGTTGTGTTATCTCCACCGTCACTGAAAAAGGAAGCAAAACTGGAGAGATGATAAAGGTCCTACAACTTGTGTGCATGTATAGTGAACTACCTAGTCAGGATTACAAATAAATTCATGATGCACCCAAAAATATGCATCATGAATTCACGGGTAAACCTGGCCAGTTCATAATTGTTTTTGACTTTAAAAACAGAGACTGCACGTGGTACAGGTATAAACAGAGGTATTTTATTAACATACAGACAAAAAGGTATTTTATTGACATACAGACAAGAACATTATTTTACACCATTTGATCTTGCCATTCCACCCGTCCTACATCTGAGATGAAGTAGGCCGCAAATTGGTCTCTCATTTGGCTGACTTCAACAGAAGACCTGAGAGGGTGCTGAGTGAACTCAGGCAATGGGTTAGGAGCTGCATCATCAAGTTCAAAGTTTGGGTGCTCTTTCGCCATGACAAAGTTATGTAGCACCACACAGGCCTTCACAACTTCATCCACTGTTTGCACTTTCAGATGAATGGCTGTGCCCAGAATGCGCCATCTGGAAACCAGTATACCGAAGGCACACTCTATAGTTCTTCTGGCCCTGGTCAGCCTGTAATTGAAAATTTTTTTGTTGTGGTCCAAGTCCCGGCTGGAGTAGGGTTTGAGCAGGTGTTGGCTCATCTGGAATGCCTCATCCCCAACCATGACAAATGGCAGTGGTGGACCTTCGGTGTGGGGAAGAGGCCGTGGCATGGGGAAATTAAACTGGTTTCCATACAACCTCCGTCCCATGTCCGAGTTCTTAAACGCCTGTGAGTCATTCCCACGGCCAAATGCACCAATGTCCACCGCAACAAACATACAGTCTGCATCCGCAATGGCCATGAGAACTGTTGAAAAGTACTTCTTGTAATTGTAGTACTCCGAGCCTGTTCTTTTAGGTTTGATGATGCGGATGTGTTTCCCATCAACTGCTCCCAAACAGTTGGGGAAATTGCAGGTTGTCCAGAATTTTTCGGCTATTTCTAGCCACTTTTCTGTGGTGGGCAGGGGCATAAATTCTGGACAGAGAACAGTCCACAATGCCCGGCAGGTGTCAACAACAATTCCTGACAACGTGGAGATACCAATCCGGTACTGGAAGTGGAGTAAAGACAGGCTCTCTCCAGTAGCAAGGAATCTAGAGAAAGAAAAAAAAAATATTGTATATGTTTTTTTAAAACATTAATAAAAAAAAATGGCATAAAAATAATTCTGCAGGTCTTTGTTTACTAGATGGCAGAAAAATAATTCTGTCATCTTTGGAATAGTACATGGCATAAGTAATACAATGATGCAGGCATTGGTTTCTCAATAATACGTACCGTAATGTCACCAGGAGTCTTTCCTCTGGAGGAATCGCCCGACGGAGCTGTGTGTCCTGTCTCCTGATTAATTGTTGGACCTGAGCAAGTAAATCCATGAAGGTTTGTTGTGACATCCGGGTGTAGTCGGTAAATTTCTCCAGGTTTGACTGCAGCTCACTGTAGAGGGTGTGATACGCTCCACGGCTCTCCCGGAGTTCTACAATGGGATGTACCCACAAACGCTGCCGTCTCCGATGTCTCTCTCCCTTTCTTCATAGCAAGCAACGGCATAAGCCTGAGCCATAGCAATGTCCAGATCGAGGTTGAAGTGGAAAGTCTTCATATGCAGATCCATGTTCACCAAGGCAAATGCAAGCAAATGTGAAAAATGGCTGTGAACAGACTCTATATAAATATTTTCAATAAGACACGCCCACTGGTGTCCCATTGGTGGTGTAGGGATTCGCTCTGGTAGGCCGAGGCCGGGCATGCAGCAATGAGGCAACACACAGGCATTATGTC
Organism: Oophaga sylvatica; assembly: GCA_033576555.1. NCBI lineage: Eukaryota > Metazoa > Chordata > Amphibia > Anura > Dendrobatidae > Oophaga > Oophaga sylvatica. Next base: position 69,692 of record JARQOD010000034.1, read on the forward strand.
CAAAAATAACGGCTTACTGTCTCTTTAACAACAGGTAACAAAACATCACAGAACATAATTGCATTCCCTTTTGGAAAATCACTGGTCCCAGACTCACCCTTGCATGGGACGGGCTTGACTAAGCGGCTGCAAGCCAGCAGGGACCGCCAGGTGCCTTCCCGGGTGATCTGGACTCGTTTCCAGTGCTCACTGACACATTGTAACAGAAAGTCACTTCCAGGCTAACTCCAGCCAAACTCCTCAATAGAACCGCCTGGTTCTTAATGTGGGACCGTCACAGGCTCCGCACACACATGTGTCCTGTCCGGGTGCTATTCAGGACCCCAGTCCAAAACCCCGGCCACCAAGTTCCAAGTCTCACCACGTGCTTCCAGGAATATGATCCAACACCGACAGACCTTCCAGGAACCTTCCAGGCAGCCCTGTGCAGGACACACTCTCCACTTGTCTCAGCCAGACTCCCTTGAGACACTTCCCAGTCTCAGACAGAATCCCTTGAGACAGACTACAGAGACACTTCCCAGTCTCCCACGATCTCTACTCCATGTGCCCAGCACTGCCTTTCATACCTGTAGCCACTCCCCAAGCCAAGGCATGAAGCACATGGTACGGTCACCTGTTCATGACCTCATCACAGGTCCTTCACCACATACAATCACCAGTATGTACCATTCATTCTCCCACCACCAGTGGGCGGTGTATGTGTGGTTAGCATGTCCCACCCAGCTCACAAGCTAACCCTGTAGGTTCACCCTCAACAAGAATCAGAACTCTTATGGGACTATAAGTCCCAGAACAACTTTACTGACCTACAGCACAGAATAGCTCTGCGACACATACTTTCCGTTTATCCCCATACCAGGGACTGATTTCCCATCTCTCTCATGCCTCCAGGCATAATTTGAGCAACTTATACAGCGCCCCCTAGGTGCCACATTAGTCATTATACCACAGTGGGTTCTGTTGCAAGAATTTTTCAAGGATTTTCATCATGTGAAATGCACAGAAAAAAACGCAAACGCATACAAAAACGCTTGAAATCGCATACAAACGCTGTGTTTTTTAAAAGCAATGCGCACTCTTCGACTGCAAAATATCGCAGCGATTACACGCGTTTGCATGCGTTTTTTTCATGCGTTTTATGTGCGCTCGATACGCAGCGCTAAAAAACGCAAGTGTGAAAGTAGCCTTAGCCCGCTATTTTTTATTTTCCCAAGGGTAACAGGATAAATTGGACCCCAAAAGTTGTTGTCCAGTTTGTCCTGAGTACGCTGGTGCCCCATATGTGGGGAGGAACCACTGTTTGGGCGCACGGCAGGGCTCAGAAGGAAAGGAGCGCCATTTGACTTTTTTAATGGAAAATTAGCTCCAATCGTTAGCGGACACCACGTCGTGTTTGGAGAGCCCCTGTGTGCCTAAACTATGGAGCTCCCCCACAAATGACCCCATTTTGGAAACTAGACCCCCTAAGGAACTTATCTAGATGCACAGTGAGCACTTTGAACCCCCAGGTGCTTCACAGAAGTTTATAACGCAGAGCGGTGAAAATAAAAAATCATTTTTTTTTCTCAAAAAATGATTATTTAGCCACTTATTTTTTATTTTCACAATGGTTACAGGAGAAATTGGACCTCAAAAGTTGTTGTCCAGTTTGTCCTGAGTACGCTGGTACCCAATATGTGGGGAGGAACCACTGTTTGGGCACACGTCAGGGCTCGGAAGGGATGTAGTGATGCTTTGAAATGCTGACTTGATGGAATGGTCTGCGGGCATCTTGTTACATTTGCAGAGCCCCTGGTGTACCTAAACAGTAGAAACTCCCCACAAGTGACCCCTTTTTGGAAACTAGACCCTGCAAGGAACTTATCTAGATGTGTGGTGAGCACTTTGAACCCCCAAGGGCTACACAGGAGTTTATAACGCCCGGGCATGAAATTAAAAAAATCATATTTTTTACACAAACATGATCTTTTAGTCCCCAATTTTTTTATTTTCCCAAGGGTTACAGGAGAAATTGGACCTCAAAGTTGTTGTCCAGTTTGTCCTGAGTACGCTGGTACCCAATATGTGGGGAGGAACCACTGTTTGGGCACACGTCAGGGCTCGGAAGGGATGTAGTGATGCTTTGAAATGCCGACTTGATGGAATGGTCTGCGGGCATCTTGTTACGTTTGCAGAGTCCCTGATGTACCTAAACAGTAGAAACTCCCCACAAATGACCCCATTTTGGAAACTAGACCCCGCAAGGAACTTATCTAAATGTGTGGTGAGCACTTTGAACCCCCAAGGGCTACACAGAAGTTTATAACACCCGGGCATGAAAATAAAAAAATCATATTTTTTCCACAAACATGATCTTTTAGTCCCCAATTTTTTTTATTTTCCCAAGGGTAACAGGAGAAATTAGACCCCAAAAGTTGTTGTCCAATTTGTCCTGAGTACGCTGATATCCTATATGTGGGAGAAAACTACTGTATGGGCACACGTCGGGGCTCGGAAGGGAAGTAGTGACGTTTTGAACTGCTGACTTGATGGAATGGTCTGCGGGCATCATGTTACGTTTGCAGAGCCCCTGATGTGCCTAAACAGTAGAAACTCCCCCAAGTGACCCCATTTTGGAAACTAGATCCCCCAAGGAACTCCTCTAGATTTGTGGTGAGCACTTTGAATCTCCAAGTTCATCACAGAAGTTTATAACGCAGAGCCGTGAAAATAAAAAATTATTTTTGTTCCACAAAAATTATTTTTTTAGTCCACAATTTTTTTTTCACAAGGGTAAAAGGAGAAATTAGACCCCAAAGTTGTTGTGCAATATTTCCTGAGTACGCTGATACCCCATATGTGAGGGTAAACCACTGTAAACCAGGGTAAACCACCCCTAACACTTATCCTAACTCTAACCCTAACCACAAACCTAACCCTAATCCCAACCCTAACCCTAATTCCAACCCTAACCCAAATTCTAACCCTAACGCTAATTCTAACCCTAATGCTAACCCAAACCCTAATGCTAACCCTAACCCTAGTTCTAACCCTAACTCTAGTTCTAACCCTAGCCCTAGTTCTAACCCTAACCCTAGTTCTAACCCTAAGGCTGGGTTCATATTGCGTTTTACCAGCCCGTTCAATACATAGCGTTGATGGGCTGGTAACGGTATAGCATAACGCGATCGTGTTATGCTATACCCGCTAGCGCAGATGAATCAGCAGATGATTCATCTGTGCTAGCGGTGATGGAGCCCAGACGCTGCAGCCAGTGTCCGAGGCTCCGTCACTGAATAACGGCACGTCGCGAACGCATGCCGCTTTACGGCATGCGTTGCAATGCGCACACAAATGGGGGTGAATGGCAGCGTTAGCGGACAGCGTTACACCGCATTATACTTTGTGTGTATCCCCTTCCCATCAGGAAATTATTTCCCTTCTCGTCCTTCCCGAGGGAATAGACGAAATCCTACTGGGAGTACCCTGGCTCCGTTCCCACTCCCCTCATATTGAGTGGACCTCCGGTAGGATACTGGGTTGGAGTGAGACATGTAAGGACAGATGTGTCAGGGAGTGCATTCAGGTTACCACTACAGAGATACCCGCAGATCTTTCTCCTCTTCCCAAGTGCTATTAGTCATATGCAGACGTGTTCTCTAAAAAGGCTGCGGAGACTCTACCGCCCCATTGTCCCTACGACTGTCCTATTGACCTCTTGCCTGGAGCAGAACCTCCTCGGGGAAGGGTCTATCCCCTCTCTCTGCCTTATACGGAGGCTATGTCTCAATATATCCAGGAGAATCTGGCAAGAGGGTTCATTAGGAAGTCGGTGTCACCAGCAGGGGCGGGGTTCTTCTTCGTGCAGAAGAGTGGAGAATTACGTCCGTGTATAGATTACAGAGGTCTTAACGCCATCACCGTTAAGAATAAGTACCTGTTGCCCCTGATTTCTGAGCTCTTTGATAGGCTCATGGGAGCAAGGGTATTTACTAAATTAGATCTGCGTGGTACTTATAACCTGATTCGCATCCGTGAAGGGGACGAATGGAAGACAGCTTTTAACACCAGGGATGGGCATTATGAATACCTGGTGATGCCCTTCGGGCTCTGTAATGCCTCAGCAGTTTTCCAAGACTTTGTCAATGACATCTTCCGGGATATGCTTTCCACCTCTGTAGTAGTCTATCTGGATGATATTCTCATCTTTTCTCAGATATTGACTCTCACCGGAGGGATGTCTGCAAAGTCTTCGACCTCTTACGGGCGAACTCCCTCTATGCAAAGTTGGAGAAATACATGTTTGAGCAGGAGTCTTTACCTTTCCTGGGCTATATCATTTCCGCCCAGGGATTGGCTGTGGATCCTGCCAAACTACAGGCTGTCATGGACTGGGAAGAACCCCATTATCTTAAAGCGGTGCAGCGCTTTATGGGGTTCATTAATTATTATCGCCAGTTCATTCCCCATTTCTCGACTTTGGTAGCTCCCTTGGTAGCCCTCACCAAGAAGGGAGCAAATCCCAAGTTGTGGTCTGAGGAGGTCTCCAAGGCGTTCTCTTCCATCAAGTCGCATTTTTCTAGTGCTCCCATATTACATCGCCCCGATGTTGATAAGCCGTTTATTTTAGAGGTGGACGCCTGTTGGTGCTGGAGCAGTTCTTTATCAAAAGGATGCTCAAAGTCGGAAGCATCCTTGCTTCTTCTTTTCTAAAACCTTTACACCTGCAGAGAGGAATTATTCCATTGGGGACAGGGAGTTACTGGCTATGAAGTTGGCCTTCTCTGAGTGGAGATATCTTCTGGGGGGGGCTCGCTTTCCCTTCCAGGTCTTCACGGACGACAAAAACTTAGTGTACTTGCAAACAGCATAGCGGCTGAATTCCCACTAGGCCAGATGGTCCCTGTTCTTCTCCCGGTTCCATTTCACCCTCCATTTCCTCTCCGGTGAGAAGAACATTCGGGCCGATGCTCTGTCTCGCTCCGTCGTATCCTCTGAGGAGGTGGAGGAGGAGCCTCAGCTTATTGTCCCCTGTGAGAGCCTAAGAACTGTGGCTCCGGGTTCGCTTGAGTCTGTGCCTCCGGGCAAGACTTTTGTACCCACCAATTTGCGACCGGAAGTACTTTCTTGGGCACATTCCTCCAGGGTGGGTGGACATTTCGGGACAAAAAGGACATCTGAGTTGCTGGCGAGGACATATTGGTGGCCACATATGGTCTGGGACGTCAGGGAATATGTTCAGGTGTGCATGTCCTGCGCCAAGAATAAGTCCCCTCGACAACGGTCAGCTGGGTTACTTTTTCCTTTGCCGGTGGCAGACAGGCCTTGGGAGATGGTCGGGATGGATTTTGTGGTGGGCTTACCCAAGTCTCGGGGCTGCACCATCATCTGGGTGATAACCGACCACTTCTCCAAAATGGTGCATTTGGTGCCATTACCACGGTTACCGTCTGCACGGGCCCTGGCAGCATTATTTATTATGCATATTTTCCGTTTACATGGTATGCCAGACAAAGTCGTTAGTGATCGAGGTCCCCAGTTTGCGTCTCGGTTCTGGAGAGAGCTGTGTCGGCTACTCAGCATTGAGTTAATTCTCTCTGCGTACCATCCCAAGACGAATGGGTTGGTAGAGAGGGCCAGCCAGACCTTGGTCACATATTTACGACATTTTGTCTCTGCCAGGCAGGATGACTGGGCATCTTTGCTGCCGTGGGCTGAGTTTGCTCTCAATAATGCTGTGGCTGATTCCACCGGACAGACCCCATTCCTCTTGAACTACGGTCAGCATCTGCGGGTCACGATGCCCATGCCCGTGTCGTCCGCCGACTCCAGGGTGGCAGACTGGGCTGTGGAGGCATGGGACATTTGGGACCGAACCCAGGATGCCATTCAGGCCTCCAAGGAGAGGATGAGGTCTTCAGCCGATGTTCATCGGCGCCCCGCTCCGACATTTGCCCCGGGCGACTTGGTATGGCTCTCTGCCCGGAACATCAGGCTGCGAGTGGAGTCTACCAAGTTTGCACCTTGCTATTTGGGTACCTTTAAGATCATTGAGCAGGTAAACCCTGTAGTCTACCGCCTAGCCCTTCCACCTCGTCTGAGTATTTCTGATACCTTTCACGTGTCCCTTTTGAAACCTGTGGCCATCTCCCGGTTTTCCGAGTCATCTGCTGGGACGTCGGGTTCATCTACCGACGATCATGAGGTGAATGCCATCGTAGGGTGTAAGGTGGAACGGGGCAAAAAATTTTTTTGGGTGGATTGGAGGGGTTATGGGCCTGAGGATAGGTCCTGGGAGCCTGCCAAGCACGTTCACGCTCCGCAGCTTATCGCTGCCTTTGAGCGCAGGGGGGCCCTAGGAGAGGGGTAATGTTAGGGATCGAGTTCCTGCTGCTGCACAAGGGGAATCTCGAACCAGTCCCGCTGCGGTCCCCCATCCATCTCCGGCCGCAGTGGAACCTGCTCACCAGAGACGTCGGTCCCAGCGTCTCGCCCGGTATAGTACTGTGCAGAGACTTGCTGCTGACGCTCCTGGATCCTCTGTTGTAACCAGTGTTGGAGCAGGCAGATTTGGGACTAAGTCCTCTGCTTCTCCATCTGAGCATGCCCAGAACAAGATCTTCCATTGGAGATCAGGGGTCACATGCTCGGATACAGCTGCGACTCCTATTGGTCCTCCAGGAAGGTCTTGAAGCTGTTGGTGTTCTGAAGCAGCTTCCTATTGGTCCTTTCTGGAAGGTCTCGTGCTTGTGGCTAATATAAAAAGGTGGCATAACCGCACGGCTGTGCGCTAGTATCAATTGTGTTATGTGCTTTGCACCAGTGTGATCATGCACGCATACGGTTAGGGCTCTGCTGAAATGAGCCCCTAGAATACCGGCACCTCCGGTGAGGAAGCCCCCAAACATGTAATGGCGGTTAGACAAGAAGAAAATACGAACACAGACAGAAAATAGAATGAGCAAACGCTTGGGCCCAATTCTGTCTAGATAGAAAAGTATAGGAAAGAATTCCGACTGCAACCCAAAAAACCCTGACAAAAATACCACCACTTCTGATTAACAAAAAACCTGAGATCACACGATCTCTACCACCTAAATCAGATCTCTTGTGTAACACACAGCAATTCAGCAAATAAAAAGTGACACAGGAACAGAGCAAAAGTGCAAACACAAACTGAGCACAAATGAAGCGCCAGGCCCCAAAAGGGGACCAGGCTGAAGTCTACTGCAAGGCAGCAAACCAGCAAGGAAAATCCAACCAAAGGAAAAAAAACAGCAATTCACTTATCTGAATGAAAGCAGGAATGCAAGCTGAGTTCCAACCAAGACCTGGAAGAACAATTGATTACCGGCAAGGCTGATGGGAGTTCAGATCACTTATATCAGACCATTCGGACCCAGCTGAAAGCCATTCAGCAATTGGTTCATTACCCTCAGCAACCACCGGAGGGAGCCCCAGCTCCGAAGTTGCCTCCAACGTGTTCACAACACCTGTGGTGTTAACAGGACACAGTCTCTATCTCTGCGTCTCTACCTCAGCGACTCTGTGGTGTAACAGAGTTCGCTCATACTGCCATATAGTGCCACAACACCTATGTCTGCGACTCTGTGACGTAACAGAGCTCGCTTATATCACCATATCCTGTCATCTTACTAGCAGCAGGCTCTGCCTGCACGGTGGACTCCGGGCTGCGAACGCATCTATTATTTATATTTATTTGGTGCATTCCGCAGTCCGTAACATGGGGTGTTATTCATCGACTTGATGACGAGATTAGTGATAGCGAGATTTTACAACGCCGTGACATGCACAATGACATGAAAATTAAAAAGTATAATACCGTACTATAGAGATACTTGGTTCATGCTAAACACGATGCAAAGGAACCAGCAACTTTACATCTCGTCAGCTCCTGAATCTGATCACCAACAACTGCCAAATTCAGACCCTAAAAAAATCAAGAGGTCGCTGGAATTGTCAGCCATGTAAACAGTGATATAAAAAGAAGGATGAATTTTTACTAAACAGGTTACTGAAGAATAAAAATGTTACAGCATGGAAAGATAAAAGCAAATTTATTTTCCAAGAATCTGTAATACCAGGATCTAACGTGCTGGATCTGGTACGTAGTACAACACAGAGCCCTGACCAGCAGGAATCTACCTCGGAACTGGGATTGATTTATGCAACCAATGGCCAAGTTGAATATTCCATCTACAGTTGTAGGTAATCTGCTATTATACAGCTTTTAGACGGATTCAAAATCTACATCAATGAAGCCATCGCTGTATCTACACCCTGAACGCCATCCACACCGCACCGTGCGATTCAATCTTTACACTCCCCATCATTAGAAATCAGACAAGGAACTCTGCTACCTAAAAAAGGTCTCTTCCGATCCTACAATCCACGTGGCTCACGATGTAAGTGATGTGTAGGATAAATGATTTAGCTGGATTGTAACTCTCTATATTATTCCGTAAGAATTGTAATGATGTATATTATTAATTACAGTTGTAATGCTTTTTATATTATTGGATTGTCTTGTGTCTACATAAAATCTGTGAGAAAATGGAAAACGGTCTTAGGAGCGCAGGAAAGGGATGGGGTTAAACCACAACGCGTTTCGACGGAGGATCCGTCTTCATCAGGTGGATGTTTTCCACCTGATGAAGACAGATCCTCCATCGAAACGCGCTGTGGTTTAACCCCATCCCTTGTCTGAGTCTCCTTCCTGCGCTCCTAAGACCGTTTTCCATTTTCTCATTGCTCCCATCCGCCATTGGAGGTTTTCGGCTGGAGCTGCGGTGGAGACCCGGCAGCCCGTCCACCCCGGGGTTGCTTCCTAAGCGCTCCTTCATGACCGCCTATCACTGAAGCCTACATAAAATCTGTGACTGAATCATTCTGAGAGGTAATTATTTTCAGAACCATAAAATCTTTCAAAACTTTTACAATATTGTGTCTCTCCTGTTTTACAAATGTACAAAATCCACACCTTATACTTGGGAAGGTGATTTGGAAGAGCTGAATAATAGGTTTATGGGCCATATAAATAATATGCCTAATCAATGAGAAACACACTATCAAATAAGAATGACAAATGATCTGATGGGTATATCAAACTCATATAAAATATAGGGAGAGATACGAGATATAAAACTCATAAAATACAGGGAGCAGCTCAACAGATGGTCTGATAGGGGAGGGAGAGTGTGTTTCGAGAGGGGGGGCAGCACACACAGTTTTTGATAGGGCATGGCACCTGTCAGATTAAGTTTGATGAATAATATGTAAGCTGCACTATTTGTATTTTTTCAGCCGGGGCCATGGACCCCGTAAACTGGCATCCTTTAGAATGACAAATCTGTGTCCCACAAGATGGAGCCATGCTGTCCTGTAGAGTCTCTGGTTCTTTGGATGTATGTTTGTATATGGAGGTATATGTTACAGAGGTGCATGGTAATGGGATCCTCCTCTGTTTTGCAAATAAACAAGATACCTGGCCTGGAGAAAGTGTAATCAACATATCAGCAAACACCATTATTCAATTATCCTGTGTCTCTAGTCATCCAGGATAACAGCACAATATGCTACATCAAATGTCAACTTACAAGTCAATATTACAGGCTTATAAAAAAAAAGTCTGTTTTCTTTACCAACCAGAAAAACACATATTCAAAACTCAACATATATATATAACAGTCAATGCCTCCTGGCTTACTGAGAATAGACATCTGGTTAATTAAGGTAAAATGCTCTGTTGTCACAACACCCTTGAAGGCACCAAGTGGAGTGCCTATTAAAAATATTACCAAAGTGTAGTTGATGTACTCCTACACGCCTAAAGGCTTCGCACAAAGTACAAAGTCAGGAAAATATGATACGGAGGATCAATCATACACCCTTGAAGGCAACAACTGGAGGGCCTCATTCAAATGTTGAACATTAAAAACACATTATGTGATGCTGTCATCTGGTAATGTAGAAAAGAAGGGGCTAATCCATGCTTTCTTCATTTTTGAAAGCGAGCCTGTCAGTGTTCTCTGTTGACAAGCGAAAGCTCATATGTGTTATGACCCTTCCTGGCAGCACTAAACACCCAACAAACAAGACACAAGCGGCAGGCTGCAAGACATCTCCAAGGCATAGAGGTACAGCTCATGCCAGGTGTCCAGCTTTGAGACCCAATAGTTGTTCACAGAGGAATTAGGGAGTACGCTGGTTTGGTTAGCCAGGTATTGCTTGACCATCTTTAACCCCTTACTGCCATCGGACGTACTATCCCGTCCATGGTACCTGGGCCCGTATGACCGGGGACGGGATAGTACGTCATAGGCGATCAGCTGCACTCCTGAGGGGAGCGCAGCTAATCGCCGCCGGGTGTCAGCTGATTATCACAGCTGACACCCATGACTGTGTGTCAGGAGCGGTCACGGACCGCTCCCGGCACATTAACCCCTTGCACACCGCGATCAAACATGATCGCGGTGTACTGGGGGCACAGGGGAGGATCGCGCAGGGTGGGGACTCCCTGCGCGCCCCCTGAGACCCTCAGAGCAGCGCGATGTGATCGCGCTGTTCTGACGGCTTCCTCCCTCCCAGGACCCGGATCCAAGATGGCGCCGGGGTCCTGGAGGGAGGCGGCTACCTCAGTGCCTGCCGAGAGCAGGCACTGAGAAGCCTGCATCTATGCCTGTGCGATCGCTGGTGTGACAGAGTGCTGTGCACACTGTCACACCAGCGATCTGATAAAATACTGTGATGTCCCACCCTGGGACAAAGTAAAAAAGTTAAAAAAATAAAAATAAACGTGTTATAAAAAAAAATCCAAAATAAATAAAAAAAATATATATATTCCCCAATAAATTCACTTCTTCCTGTAAATAAAAAAAACAAAACAATAAAAGTACACATATTTGGTATCGCCGCGTCCATAACGACCCCCCCTATAAAATTGTCCCACTAGTTAACCCCTTTAGTGAACCCCTTAAAAAAAAAAAAAAAACGAAGCAAAAAATCAATGCTTTATCATCATACCGCCGAACAAAAAGTGGAATAACACGCGATCAAAAAGACCGATATAAAAAAACATGGTACCGCTGAAAACGTCATCTTGTCCCGCGAAAAACGAGCCGTCATAAAGCATCATCAGCGAAAAAATAAAAAAAGTTATAGCTCGCAGAATAAAGCGATGCAAAAATAATTATTTTTTATATAAAATTGTTTTTATTCTATAAAAGCGCCAAAACATGAAAAAATGATATAAATGAGGTATCGCCATAATCGTACTGACCCGAAGAATAAAACTGCTTTATCAATTTTACCACACGCGGAACGGTATAAACGCCTCCCCCAAAAGAAATTCATGAATTGCTGATTTTTGTTCATTCTAACCTCCCAAAAATCGAAATAAAAAGCGATCAAAAAATGTCACGTGCTCAAAATGGTACCAATAAAAACGTCAACTCGTCCCGCAAAAAATAAGACCTCACATGACTCTGTGGGCCAAAATATGCAAAAATTATAGCTCTCAAAATGTGATGATGCAAAAACTATTTTTGCAATAAAAAGCGTCTTTTAGCGTGACAGCTGCCAATCATAAAAACCCGCTATAAATAGTAAATCAAACCCCCCTTTATCACCCCCTTAGTAAGGGAAAAATAATAAAATTAAAAAAAAGTATTTATTTCCATTTTCCCATTAGGGTTAGGGTTAGGGTTGCGGCTAAAGTTAGGGTTAGGGTTGGCGCTAAAGTTAGGATTAGGGTTAGGGTTGGGATTAGGGGTGTGTTAGGGTTAGGTTTGTGGTTAGGGTTGGGACTAGGGTTAGGGGTGTGTTGGGGTTAGGGTTGGAGTTAGAATTGGGGGGTTTCCGCTGTTTAGACACATCAGGGGCTCTCCAAATGTGACATGGCGTCTGATCTCAATTCCAGCCAATTCTGCGTTGAAAAAGTCAAACGGTGCTCCTTCACTTCTCAGCTCTGCCATGCGTCCAAACAGTAGTTTATCCCACATATGGGGTATCAGCGTACTCTGGACCCCAAGAGTTATTGTGCAATTTGTCCTATTTCTTCTGCTACCCTTGGGAAAATAAAAAACTGGGGGCGAAAATATCATTTTTGTACAAAAAAAAATATTTTTTTGTTTTTACGGCTGTACATTATAAACTTCTGTGAAGCACTTGGAGCTTCATAGCGCTCACCACACATCTAGATAAGTTCCTTGTGGGGTCTATTTTCCAAAATGGGGTCACTTGTGGGGGGTTTCCACTGTTTAGGCGCATCAGGGGCTCTCCAAATGCGACATGACGCCCCCAGACCATTCCATCAAAGTCTGCAATCCAAAACGTCACTACTTCCCTTCCGAGCCCTGACGTGCGCCCATACAGTAGTTTTCTCCCACATATTGGGTATCAGCGTATTCAGGACAAATTGGACAACAACTTTTGGGGTCCAATTTCTTCTGTTACCCTTGTGAAAATAAAATATTGGGGGCAAAAAAAAATCATTTTTGTAAAAAAAAAAAAAGATTTTTTATTTTTACGGCTGTACGTTATAAACTTCTGTGAAGCACTTCGGGGTTCAAAGTGCTCACCACACATCTAGATAAGTTCCTTGTGGGGTCTATTTGCCAAAATGGGGTCACTTGTGGGGGGTTTCCACTGTATAGGTGCATCAGGGGCTCTCCAAATTGACATGACGCCCCAGACCATTCCATCAAAGTCTGCAATCCAAAACGTCACTACTTCCCTTCCGAGCCCTGACGTGCGCCCATACAGTAGTTTTCTCCCACATATTGGGTATCAGCGTACTCAGGACAAATTGGACAACAACTTTTGGGTTCCAATTTCTTCTGTTACCCTTGTGAAAATAAAATATTGGGGACGAAAAAAATAATTTTTGTAAAAAAAAAAAAGGATTTTTTATTTTACGGCTGTACGTTATAAACTTTAGTGAAACACCTGGGGGTTAAAAGTTCTCACCACACATCTAGATAAGTTCCTTGAGGGGTCTAGTTTCCAAAATGGCGTCATTTATGGGGGTTTCCACTGTTTAGGCAGATCAGGAGCTCTCCAAACACGACATGGCATCCAGCCAATTCTGCGTTGAAAAAGTCAGACGGCGCTCCTTCCCTTCCAAACTCTGCCATGCACCCAAACAGTGGTTTACCCCACATATGGGGTATCAGCGCACTCAGGACAAATTGCACAATAACTTTTGGAGTCTTGTTACCCTTGGAAAAATAAAAATTGGGGTGAAAAGATCATTTTTGTGGAAAAAATATGATTTTTAAATTTTACGGCTCTACGTTATAAACTTGTGTGAAGCACTTGGGGGTTCAAACTGCTCACCAAAGATCTAGAAAAGTTCCTTAGGGGGTCTAGTTTCCAAAATGGGGTCATTTGTGGGGGGTTTCCACTGTTTAGGCACATCAGGGGCTCTCCAAATGCAACATGGCATCCAATCTCAATTCCAGCCAATTTTGGTTGGAAAAAGTCAAATGGTGCTCCTTCCATTCCGAGCTCTGCCGTGCGCCCAAACAGTGGTTCCCACCCACATATGGGGTATCAGCGTACTCAGGACAAATTGGACAACAACTTATGTGGTCCAATTTCTCCTGTTACCCTTGAGAAAATAAAAAATTAGTGACTAAAAGATAATTTTTGTGGGAAAAAAAAATAAGATTTTTTATTTTCATGCCCGGGCATTATAAACTTGTGTGAAGCACTTGGGGGTTCAAAGTGCTCACCAAAGATCTAGATAAGTTCCTTAGGGGGTATAGTTTCCAAAATGGGGTCACTTGTGGGGGGTTTCCACTGTTTAGGCTCATCTGGGGCACTGCAAACCCCCATCAACGTCTGCATTCCAAAACGTTACTACTTCCTTTCCAAGCCCTGCCGTGCACCCAAACAGTTCCCCCCCCCCACATATGGGGTATCAGCGTACTCAGGACAAATTGGACAACGACTTTTGGGGTCCAATTTCCTTGGGAAAATTCAAAAATTTGGGACTAAAAAATCATTTTTGTGGAAAATTGTTTTTTTTTTTTTTCACACCCAGGCATTATAAGCTTTTGTGAAACACTTGGGGGTTCAAAGTGCTCACAACAGATCTAGATAAGTACCTTAGGGGTCTAGTTTCCAAAATGGTGTCACTTGTGGGGGTTTCCACTGTTTAGGCGCATCGGGGGCTCTCCAAACACGACATGGCGTCCAATCTCAATTCCAGCCAATTTTAGTTTGAAAAAGTCAAACGGCGCTCCTTCCCTTACAAGCTCTGCCGTGTGCCCAAACAGTGGTTTTCCCCCACATATTGGGTATTGGCGTACTCAGGAGAAATTGCATAACAACCTTATCTGTCCATTTTCTCCTTTTACCCTTGTGAAAATAAAAAAAAAGTTTGTAAAAGATCATTTTTGTGGCTAAAAAGTTAAATATTCATTTTTTCCTTCCACGTTGCTTTAGTTCCTGTGAAGCACCTGAAGGGTTAATAATCTTCTTGAATGTGGTTTTGAGTACCTTGAGGGGTGCAGTTTTTAGAATGGTGTCACTTTTGGGTATTTTCTGCCATATAGACCCCTCAAAGTGACTTCAAATGAGAGGTGGTCCCTAAAAAAAATGGCTTTGTAAATTTTGTTGTAAAAATGAGAAATCGCTGGTCAACTTTTAACCCTTATAACTTCCTAACAAAAAAAAATGTTGGTTCCAAAATTGTGCTGATGTAAAGTAGACATGTGGGAAATGTTATTTCTTAACTATTTTGTGTGATATATTTCTCTGTTTTAAGGGAATAAAAATTCAAAGTTTGAAAATTGCAAAATTTTAAAAATTTTCGCCATATTTGCGTTTTTTTCAAAAATAACGCAAGTTATATCGAAGAAATTTTACTTCTAACGTGAAGTACAATATGTCACGAGAAAACAATCTCAGAATCGCGAAGATCCGTTGAAGCGTTCCAGAGTTATAACCTCATAAAGAGACAGTGGTCAGAATTGTAAAAATTGGCCTGGTCATTAATGTGCAAACCACCCTTGGGGGTGAAGGGGTTAAAAACGCTTCTCTCTTTGTCAAAAATACCCGGTCATCAGGCCCTGGATGCTAGGATGGTGTAATGAAATTGGACCAGGCCTTTCACAGTGTACCCCTGCCTCACCGCTCTTCCTTGGTTGGGCAAGGAAGCTTGCCCCCTGCCACTAGCGTTGTATGATGGAAATTTTTTTAACATATTTTCAGCAATGGCCTTCTGGTATAGCAGCATTTTAGAAGACCTATCCACCTCAGGAAGGAAAGATGCAAAGTTATCCTGGTAGGGGGTCTAACAGGGAAAACAACCAGTACGCTTTTTTTTTTTTTGGCCAAGGTAAATATAACTCAAGGGTCACAGGAAAGGCAGCGCTACATAAAATCGGCCATATGTGCCAAGCTCCCTGCAGTCAACAATTCCCTGTCTCTACCATGATGACTATTCCCATCTCCTGCTCCCTCTCTTCCTCCTCAGCCTATCCACATAGGAGAAACAGGACGAAGCTTGTGTGGGTACTAGCCTATGTTGTGCTAGCAACCAGATCCTGTTACTCCTCTTTATTGTTATCCAGTCTGCACTGAGCAGAAGAAATGAGACTGGTCTGGGTAATATCTCCCAGTATCATGTCTTCCTCCATCTCAACCTAGTCCACATGCATAGCTTCATGTTTAATTTTCAGCAACGACTGTTTAAGTAGGCACAGAAGTGGGATCGTTGCACAGACTACGGTGTCATTGCTGCTCACCATCTGTGGACTCCTCAAAGTCTTGGAGAACCACACAAATGTCAATCATGCCCACTCTTTAGTTGTTACATGCAGAGTCTGACCATAGTACCGAAAGATGTGTTGGAGCTGGTATTGCACAACTGGCCTCTGCTGCTCACAAAGCCTTACCAGTGTGTGCAGCGTGGAGTTCCAATGCATAGTCACGTCGCATACCAGTCGGAGAGTTGACACTTGCATGCTCTGCTGCAGCACTGCAAAAGTGGCAGCAGCTGTAACAGACTTGCGGAAATGGGTACTGACACAGCATTTCTTGATCAGAGGCTCTGGCAAATCTGGCTGAACACTGTGCTGGGAGAATGAATTGGAATTGCCTAATGATGGTGCATCATAATGTACAAGGACAGGTGCAGGGCAGGAGGCATCTGCACCAGTGTCATGAACAGGGAATTGGGAGGCACCTAGCACAGAAGAGGCAGTGGTGTCACCCACTGACACCAATCATGGACCCAGGCGTCAGGTGCTTAAATGACATGCGCTTGATCATGCTAATGGTGGTTAGACTCTTAGTGGTCAGGGCTCAGAACTGGGGAACTCCTAACTCTTTGATGGAGAAATTCACAAGTGTTGGAACAGTTGACTCTGGTCACCCCCCTGCCTGTTTCCGCCTGTTTCTGTGCTGCTGATCCATCCCCCTCAGCACTTCTGGCCTCACTCTGCATGATACATTGGGTCAGTGACTTCGTTACCACCTCATGTTCCACCGCCGAATCCTTTTCCTCCTGACTTGGTGACTTAACAACAACCTGACTTGTCAACAACTGTGAATCATCATCATCTTTCTCGTTAGACAAAATGTGGGTAGTCTAAGTTTTGTGCATCATTAAGCAGAAATTCCAAGAGGGACAAGGAGACAATGCAGGTTGAGAGGCCACAATCAAAAAATTATGTTGTGCAGAGCTTCTCGGAGTATCCTAGTGTGGGATCACTAATCTCCTGGGACTCAACATAGAAGAAGGATCAGGGTGAGGATTAAGTGATTCAAACCCTTGGCTGGTGAGACTGGACTGTATGGAAGACTGGGTGGTGCTGCCAAGCATGCTGAAAGCATTTATCTGCTATCCAACCGACCACTTGTTCACACTGTTCTGGCTTCAGAAGTGGTGTACCATACCTTCCTGCAAAGTGGGACAGAAACCTAGGTGATGTGGATGGGCGTGGTTCTTGTGCTTCAGCAAGAGGCATAGTCACATCTGCTCCACATCTTCCATCATTAGCGCCTCCACTTCCCCATTTCTTAACGCACGCATTACGAATTTTCTAATTGCTATGTCTCTGGAAACCAAGTTTATTTTTGAAAAAACAAAAATTGGTCACCTCCAGCAGTCAAAGCGTTTTTTTTGGAGTTTAATATTACAATAATGTAACACAAACCACGTAAAAATGTATGAATGACAAATTCAATCCAGAAAAATTTCTAAACGCTTATTTGGAGTGTTATATACCACCGGAATGCACCACAAAGCACGTAATACTCTATGGATAACACTACAGTCTATTTTTTCACTCCCCCAAAAAATGTGGTCAACTGCCGCTGTATTGACTGCAAAGCACTAAACCCTGCCTAGAGACACTATTTGGCCACTCCCCCTGCTCATGCAATTGTCTCTCCCTAGGCTAAATGCAGAATGTATCTGATAAAAACAATGCTCAAGATTTGGCCTTACAAGGACTGTTAATATGATGGTTTAGCTTCAGAACCAGTATCAACACTACAGGACTCTGATTCGTTATACTGTGCATACACAGGCCTGTACAACCACTCTCATCCTCTAATAAGAACAGTCCCTGAGCTGTGCCCTGGTGTCAGTGTGCCAAGCATGGCTGTTCTTTTATAACCCCTGATTATATAATACAGCCAGTCAAACACAGTAATGCCACTACCGAGATTTCTAAGGTCTTACAGTGACAGGCAGGCAATCCGCTGCATGTTTATTGGCTGTGTAACAGACACAAAACATACGGAGTGAGGATTCGAACTTCAAATCCGAGGAACTACTAATGCTCACCGAGTATTTCCAAGCACCCAGATACTCAAGTGATATCCGAGTATCACAGAGCACGTTTGCTCATCCATAGTAATTACCCTTTCTCATTTAATTATACGACTATCTGTTATGCTTTTGTACAATTTGTAATATGTAGTGTCTCCCCGTCTGAGTTATTTTTGATGGTCAACAAAATAAGATTTTCCAGTAATTTATTTTTCACACTCTAGGTATGATAATGATTTTTCTCTGTGTGAGATTTTTGATGTTGGACAACCCCTTCTCACTGGAAAGGATAAGATTTAATCAGCTTCTATTCCACAATTCCAAAACATGTTTAAAATGATGAATTCTTTATTTTTTCAAAGTTAAAATATAGTCATATCAAAAAGTTATTTTTTCTTTCTTGGTTGAACCATGTAGGAAAAATGTATTTAAGGATCATAGGGAACATAGGGAAAAGACTAATAGAATACCAAACGCATTTCGAAAGCAAGTACGTTCTTAAACTTGGTTCACTGTCTCCACTTTTGGACATATCAAACAATATAAGTAAGTCAGAGAGCAGATGCAGCCTTGGCTTCCTGTTGATGTTCAATGCATCCGAAGGTAGGAACAGTGAAGCCAGCGCTTGATTAGGCGCTGGGCTCGTGTTATGTAACAACCTCACATGAGCCCCGGCAATGTGAGTGCCAAGACCACTTAAACAGCGCCGGCATGGAAAATGAGAACAAGTGTTTTTGTTTGAAACAGGACAAACATGATGAATTGCAAGGCGTTGTCCTAGTAATGGACAGCCCCTTTAAGAAATAAATTTTTGGTTAAAACATTTGCAACATTCTGAACATGAAAAAGGCTTCTCCCCTTTATGACTTCTTGATGTTAAAGAGTTGATTTTAGTGTAAAACATTTCCTACATTATGAACATGAAAAAGATTTCTCCCTTATGTGGGTTCTCTGGTGTTTGACCAAATCTGATTTCTGTGTAAAGCATTTTCCACATTCTGAACATAAAAAAGGCTTCTCCCTGTGTGAGTTCTTTGGTGTTTATCAAGATTACATTTCTGATTAAAACATTTCCCACATTCTGAACATGAAAAAGGCTTCTCTCCTGTGTGGGTTCTCTGGTGGCAATCAAGATGTGCTTTCCGGTTAAAACGTTTCCTACATTCTGAACAGGAAAAAGGCTTCTCCCGGTGTGAGTTCTCTGGTGCTTAACTAAACCTGATTTCTGTGTAAAACATTTCCCACATTCTGAACAAGAAAAAGGCTTCTCCCCTGTGTGAATTCTATGGTGCTTATCAAAATCTGATTTATTGTTAAAACATTTCCCACATTCTGAACATGAAAAAGGCTTCTCCCCTGTGTGGGTTCTCTGGTGGTTAACCAAATCTGATTTCTGTGTAAAACATTTCCCACATTCTGAACATGAAAAAAGTTTCTCTCCTGTGTGGGTTCTTTGGTGTACAACAAGATGCCATTTCTGGTTAAAACATTTTCCACATTCTGAACAAGAAAAAGGCTTCTCCCCTGTGTGGGTTCTTTGGTGTCTAACAAGATGTGATTTGTGTTTAAAACATTTCCCACACTTGGAACAAGAAAAATTTTTCTCCACTGTGTGAATTTTTGGATGTTTAAGAAAAGACTTTTCAATGAGAAAACTGTTTCCATATTCTGAGCATGAAAATGGCTTCTTTGACTGAGGGGCATTTCCGTTTTTAATGCTTATTTTGTGATTCTGAATTTCCTTAGTTGTCGCTAATGAATCAAAAGACAGAACCTGTTTCAAAGGATCATTTGACAGATCTTTGCTGTGAAGGGATGATGGTATATCTGGAGTAATGGCATTCACTTCAAATGTATCAGCTGGGATCTCAAAATCATCTGATTTAAAAATTGATGTCAGCTGTCCTCTGATCTCAAGGTACAATCATCTGCCAAGATATAAACCAATAATTATTTTTGAATAAAATGTCTTTGACTGTCATTTAAAATTTCTACTTAAACTGTCAGTAAACATGGCAAGTTATGTAAAAATATTGAATTCTTCACCAATACAAAGACAGTTCACAGTCAAATAGAGAATTCATTGGATGAACAAGAGGAGCATGGTGTTCAACTGTTCATTCTGCCTCCAAAATATGGAATAAAAAGCCACAAAGAAACGTTAAGTAGACGAACATAATAACAATAAAAACTTCTATTCATCTCACAAAAAACAAGTCCCCACTCAGGTCCATCATCTGTCAGTGGAAAAACAGGTTTCCATATTATTAGTGGCTCAAAGGCTCTTGATAAGCAACATAGCTTCCATAAACCAATTCACCAATAACTATTCTCCGAAAGGGAAGTCTCCCCCTCGCTTCTGAGCCTTGTTGTGTGCCAAAACCACATTTAGCATCCATGTATTTGGCATTACTATAGTGAGAAGAACCCACTTACAGTTTGTTTCTCCTGAAGCACAATCTGGGGACTGTGTGTTGGGTAATAAAATGGATATTTGCAATTTTTTTCTCCCACATCCACTGCATACTAATTTTCAGAAAGTGCCTGTGGAATTAAAAATAGTCACTACTCTAATAGATTAAATTCTCTGAGGGTTATAACATGGGTAGCAGCAGTGGATAAAACCATATTTCCTGGGTGAAGGCGGCTACATGGATGGAACAATGGACAGACAAAATGGAGGAGCTAATCAAGCACCTGATTCTGAGCCAACAGCAGCAGCATGTAGAGCAGGAGACAAACTCCTAAGACAACAGCTTCAACAGCAACAAAGTCTCTAAGCCGCAGAGAAATGTGAATAGTGGCACCAGTGTTAAAGTATGTGATCCTTTGTCCGGAGGAGTTGAGCCGGATTATAGAGCCTTTATCAGCATAAATGTCCAATTTGGAGGTGCTCAGCACATATCAACATGTAGATATGAATGATACACAAAAAGTATGCGGCACTCACCATGGCAGCTTCAATGTAAAGTCCTTTATTTCGTGACTATCATCTTAGATGGTAAGGTGCAGCGGCGGGCAGAGGAGTGCGGGAAGAGGATGACTGCCGTTTCACATTATGCTTCAGTGGGTCAAGCTGCCATGGTGAGTGCCACATACTGTTTTTCTGTATCATCAGATCAACAGCAACAAAGGCAGATGGAATTCCTGTTGGAGATGTCTACAGCAGAGAATCCGCCCCTCCACCACATCAAGGAGATGACTTGTGTGTCCGGAAAGCGGTGAGACGAGCCATGCAGAAGATGACCAAAGGGGATGATATAGAGGCTTTTTTGACTGTGTTTGAATGGGTTGCAGAGCACGAGAGCCTGCCCCCGAAGCAGTGGGCAGACGTGCTGGCCCCCGCCAGGTGAACCTCAGAAAGCTTATTTTGACTTAGCTTTAAAGGATGCCCAGGAATATACCCAATTAAAAACTGAGATATTGGCACGCTCAGGGGTCACTATGTCTGTCAGAGCCCAAAGGGTTCATCATTGGGCGTACTATGCTGACAAACCTCCCCAATCTCAGAAGTTTGACTTGTTGCATTTGGTCCAGTCTCCACTTCAGCCCAGATGGTCGAGCTGGCGGTCAAGGACAGATTTATTCACTCCCTCCCCAGGCCGGTGCAGACCTGCGTTGCCTAGGGAGATGCCCGTAATGCTGATCGCATGGTGGGCCTCATAGAAAGGTACCAGATGGTCAAAAAATCCCTAAGGAAGATGGGAGGGGGCGGGACATCCCCATAATGGGGTACTCAGCACAAGCCAGAGTCCTAAAAGAGAGTAGTAGAGTCACCACTGGGGAAGGTCGGAGATCCCAAGGAGTCGCTGAGGGGTTACCAAAGACTGCTGGTAAAGACCTGATCTGCTGGAGATAACACGGGCCTGGAAACATAGCAGCCCGTGGTCCTATGTCCTCTGAGCAGATGGACTGCAGCTAGGGAGGTGCTCCTCATACTATGCGTAACCTGCCTGCAGTGTGGCCTATCAGCCCAGAGAGGGGCCGCAGTCATGTCCTATGACCATAAACGGAGTACTGGTGACTGGTTTGGTGCTTCTCCACTAGTTGATTCCAGACAAACATGTGGGCGTCCGCTGTATCCGCGTGGACACCAAGGACAACCCTATTGCCAGAATGCTGATAAAAACTAGACGGCGCATGGATTCCCATGGAGTCGGGGTAGTCAGAGTCCTGCTACATCCTGTGATCGGGTGGGACTTCAGCCTGTTCTGGAACTTGTGGGGAAAGGCAGGGCTGCCAAGTGACTCAGGCAGGAGGCAGCTCAACCCTGATCCCATCGCAGTAAGAGATAGACGAGTTCCCCTTGTGTGTCTTGGCTGGTGACAAGGACCAGATGATGACTAGTGAGGCTGAAATTTCTGAACTGGGGGTTTCTGGTGGGAATTTAGTGACTGCCCGAATGCAAGATTTGACTTTAAAAAAATGCAATTGACAATGTTACTGTGATAAATGGGGTTGCCCAAGAGCCAGGGATGACACCAGGTTCCGTACTTCGCAGTCAATGAGGATTTGCTATATCAGGTCACTAAACAGCAAGGGGAATTATTAAATACCAGGACCCTATAGACGTAGGGTACTAGATCTGGCCCATGCTCATGTCTTGGGGGGCATCTAGGCATAGATAAAACCCAAGAGTGAGTTTTTTCAGAGGTTCTACTGGCCTGGATGTCACAGGGACATTGTTAATTTCTGCCGGTCCTTTAATTCTGCCGGTCTGCCCTATTAGCTAACTGCCCCATATCCCATTTCCGCAGTCCCCTTGTCCCGTTACTGATAATTGAAGTCCCCTTTGACCAGATTGCCGTGGACCTGATCGGGCCCTTAGTTAAGTCCGCCAGGGGTCATCAATATATCCAGTGGTAATGGACTATGCTACGCGGTAGGCCTGGAGGCAGTACCATTGATAAACTCCTCCCCCGGAGTATAGCACGAGAGCTAGTCCATATTTTCTCCCGGACAGGCATGCCAAAGGAGATCCTGACAGATCAAGGAACAACATTCATGTCCAAAGTAATGAGGGAGTTGTGCAAGGCCTCCAGATTACCCAACTTAGGATGTCGGTGTACCATCCGCGACAGAAA
>JARQOD010000034.1:92663-300333 GCA_033576555.1 Oophaga sylvatica
GGCCATTGTCACACACTACCAAGCCTGGCTGGAGATTCGCTGGCAAAAACCACACGTCGCTCTCCTGCTTGATGGCATTCCAGAGCTCCTGCGCTGTGTGGCTTCGATTCCCCATGTAAATTAATTTCAGGACGGCCTGTTGACGTTTGGCCACGGCTGTGCTCATATCGGTCGCATCAGGTAAACGTTCACGGGTCCATGTGGAGGTAGACCGTGACGGCTCCTGCAGCGATGATTCTGAGGAACTGGAGTAGGAGGAGGAGTCAATGTGGACAGACTTGATTCCTGCAATCCTTGGAGTTGGCAGAACACGTACAGCGCCACTCGCAAGATCTGTACCCGGCTCCACAACATTGACCCAATGGGCAGTGAGGGAAAGGTATCGTCCCTGGCCATGGGTACTGGTCCACGCATCGGTGGTCAGGTGGACCTTGCTACTGACGGCGTTTAGTAGCGCATGTTTAATTTTTCCCTCAAAATGCTTTTGCAGACCAGGGACGGCTTGCCTGCTGAAATAAAATCGGCTGGGCACATTGTATTGTGGGACTGCCAATGACATTAAGTCACGGAAACTGTCAGTCTCCACCAGCCTGAATGACAGCATTTCAAGGGACAGGAGTTTTGCAATGCCAGCATTCAGAGCCTGTGCTCGTGGATGGTTTGCCGAGTATGGCCGTCTTTTATCCCATGCCTGTGCTACCGATGGCTGTTTTGTGGCCTGGGAGTGTGAGGATGACAGGGAACTTGCAGCTGTGGGTGGAATAACACTGGGTCTCTGGACAACAGTTACAGAGGTTCTTCCATGGCGATCCTGTGAGGAAGCCGAACCAGCTGTGTGTGAGCTGGAGGAAGAGGCTCCAACACGAGCTGAAGATGTAGGTGCTGCTGTAGGTTGGCCTACATCTCCAGTGTGTCTTTGTAACTCAGCTACGTGCTTTGTCCGTACATGTTTCCACATATTTGTGGTATTGAGGTTACTGATATTTTTACCTCTTTTAACTTTTTGATTACACAGCTTGCATTTGACATAGCAAATATCATCTGCAAGTGTGTCAAAAAAGGACCACGCAGTGCAAGTCCTGGGAGCGCCCGGTTTGGCTGTTGGAAGAGAACTGCTACGAACGGGTGCCAAACTGGAGGGTACAGGCAACCGAGTCTGCAGCCTACCTCTCCTTACTGTTTGGACCGTTGGGGCAATCTCTTCCTCAGAGCTGCTACCACCACCTTCCTGTTCCTCACGCCATGTTGGGTCTTGGACCTCATCATCTCCACTACCCTCTTCCAACACCTGCTGCTGTTGGGTGGTCTGGCCAGCACCTTGCTCAACAGAAAATGGCACCTGAGTCTCATCATCATCAGATGCGTTCTGCGGTGTGCTGACCATCGGCACTGGCTCACCCGCCTCTTTACATTCAGAGAGACACAGCTGTTGCGCATCACTGCATTCTGCCTCTTCTTCACATTCCAGAATGCTGCTTGGCTGGGCCCCTGTTTCCAAGCCAACAGATTCTGAGAACAGAAGCAGAGACTCAGCTGGCTCCAGTTCAGAACTCTCTGACTGCCTGGGCAATTTGGCAGGCGGTGAAGAGACAGATGGTTGTTCAACAGTGCTGTGGTCCTGAGAGGAGGTGGAAGCAATTGAAGTCGATGCATTGGCTGCCATCCAACCAACAACGGCTTCAATTTGTTCTTCCCGCAGCAGAGGGGTACGCTGAGCTCCTACAAAAGTGCGCATAAAGGAACGCTCATGGGGAAAACTGGTGGATGCTGTGTCACTGGGTGCGGCAGCAGCCACAGAATCCCCATGTCCTCTCCCTGCTGAAACTCCCGGCCACGACCACGTGCCTTACTCCCTGCCTTCTTCATCTTGGTAGATTGATAAAGAAAGTCAGAAAAGTTATAAGGCCTAAGTGTGGTTATTCCTCAGAGACTGCAGTGAACACTGCAGACAACTGTTCAGTAGCTGTGAAAGGCCCCTTTGTGTACTTCTATAGTGTTTGCAACCAATGTATTGTATACGGATGGAAGCGCGTCACACTAATAGATTAGATTTTTTTCAAATATAATGGAGCAGCACCAATTAGAGAAAAATGTGAAGGATGAGGCAGTGACACACGCTCAGCAGACTACAACCAGCAGTAGTTGAAGAACTAACTGGAGTGTGATCTGCACTCAAAAATGAAAAGCTCACAGACTACAGTGAACACTGAAACACAACTGTTCAGTAGCTGTGAAAGGCCCCTTTGTCTACTTCTATAGTGTTTGCAACCACTGTATTGTATACGGATGGAAGCGCGTCACACTAATAGATTAGATTTTTTTCAAATATAATGGAGCAGCACCAATTAGAGAAAAATGTGAAGGATGAGGCAGTGACACACGCTCAGCAGACTACAACCAGCAGTAGTTGAAGAACTAACTGGAGTGTGATCTGCACTCAAAAAATGAAAAGCTCACAGACTACAGTGAACACTGAAACACAACTGTTCAGTAGCTGTGAAAGGCCCCTTTGTCTACTTCTATAGTGTTTGCAACCACTGTATTGTATACGGATGGAAGCGCGTCACACTAATAGATTAGATTTTTTTCAAATATAATGGAGCAGCACCAATTAGAGAAAAATGTGAAGGATGAGGCAGTGACACACGCTCAGCAGACTACAACCAGCAGTAGTTGAAGAACTAACTGGAGCGTGATCTGCACTCAAAAAATGAAAAGCTCACAGACTACAGTGAACACTGAAACACAACTGTTCAGTAGCTGTGAAAGGCCTCTTTGTCTACTTCTATAGTGTTTGCAACCACTGTATTGTATACGGATGGAAGCGCGTCACACTAATAGATTAGATTTTTTTCAAATATAATGGAGCAGCACCAATTAGAGAAAAATGTGAAGGATGAGGCAGTGACACACGCTCAGCAGACTACAACCAGCAGTAGTTGAAGAACTAACTGGAGCGTGATCTGCACTCAAAAAATGAAAAGCTCACAGACTACAGTGAACACTGAAACACAACTGTTCAGTAGCTGTGAAAGGCCCTTTGTCTACTTCTATAGTGTTTGCAACCACTGTATTGTATACAGATGGAAGCGCGTCACACTAATAGATTAGATTTTTTTCAAATATAATGGAGCAGCACCAATTAGAGAAAAATGTGAAGGATGAGGCAGTGACACACGCTCAGCAGACTACAACCAGCAGTAGTTGAAGAACTAACTGGAGCGTGATCTGCACTCAAAAAATGAAAAGCTCACAGACTACAGTGAACACTGAAACACAACTGTTCAGTAGCTGTGAAAGGCCCCTTTGTCTACTTCTATAGTGTTTGCAACCAATGTATTGTATACGGATGGAAGCGCGTCACACTAATAGATTAGATTTTTTTCAAATATAATGGAGCTGCACCAATTCCACAAAATCAAATAAAAAAAAGAGTCAGTGAGTGACACTTGCAGATGCCTACAAACAGTGGTGGATGCAGAGCAAACTGCAGCGTCACCTGCACTCTCACACACACCTTGCACAGAGCTGTTAAAACAACACTGGCAAAAGGAAGCTTTACACAGCGGTTGGTAAACTAGCCTGCCTAAAGCACAGTAGAGTACACAAAATCGCAATGTCTAACTGTCCCTCAGAGTCAGCACAGCAGCGTTCTGTCCCTAACTGAGTTCACAGCACAGTGACGCTAAAATGGAGGCGGCGCCTTTTATAGTGCATTCTGACATCATTTCAGCAGCCAATCACAGCCATGCCATTAGTTAAGATGACCGCAGCATTACAGGATGTGCCCACACTTCATAAGATTCCTCATTGGCTGACTAAAATCACATTGCCTCTCAAAGAATTATGGGAACTTCCGATTCCGGTATACGATATATGAAAAATATCGGAACTAAGTATCGGAATTCCGATACAGCGAATATCGGCCGATACACGATACTTGCGGTATCGGAATGCTCAACACTAGTTGTATGTTCCAAAATTGGAAGGCGGATTATTATCTGTGAAACGTTTAACAGCAAAAGGACTTACAGTTAAATTCAAAGATAATGAGTGTGCAATTCTTGCAGGAAACAAGTTGATAACCAAAGTCAAGGCAGATGAACAATTATATCATTTTGACAAACCAAAGGAACAGATGAAGGTATGTACACATGATCACAAAAACTGTATTCACATGTGGCATAGACGTCTAGGACATAGACACCCGGACAGTATAAGGGAACTACAGAAAAAAGAATTGACAAAAGATTTAAAGATATCAGATTGCTCAATTACCATAAGATGTGAATGTTGTATAAAATCTAAAGCCACAAGGATATCTGTTATGATTTGGCAGCTGAAGAGAGCAGGCAAAAGCAGCAATACACCAGAGAGGTTGGAATCTACTGGATTGCAGTACCCTGACTAACCACCACAACCAAAGGCAGCCGTGGAGCGTTCCTACGATGGTCCTAGACGCCTCGTCACAGCCTGAGAGGTTAACTACACCTAAAGATAGAAAGAGGAAAGCTATCTGCCCCGGAGCAGATCCCCAAAGAACATAGAAAGCCCCCAAACATGTAATGGCGGTTAGACAAGAGGAAAATACAGACACAGACAGAAAATAGTATGAGCAAACGTTGGGGCCCAAACTTCCTAGAAAGAAAAGGATAGGAAGGACACTTACTGCAACCCAAAAAAAACCTAAAAAAATACCAACATACTAATTGCAAAAACACCTGAGATCACACGACCTCTACCACCTAAATTAGTTCTCTGGTGTAACAAAACTAAGCCGCAGCCACTGAAAAAACTGGAAAAGGCAAATGAACAAATAACAGTGGTTCAGATAAACTGAGAGGAGCACAAGCCCCCGGAGGGGACCTGGCTGACCTCCACAGAAGTGCAGGGAACAATGCAAAAAGCAAGCACAAAAATAAAAGCAGAAAATATCTTATCTGTTAGCAGAAGATGCAGGCAAGACACAGCAAGCTTCCAAGTGAACCAAGAACCAAAGTTGAGACAAGAACAATTGATCACCGGCAACCTTGATGGGAGGGAACCTCCCTTATATAAGACCAGTCTGTAACTCCTGATCGCCAATCTTCACAATCTTCATTGAATGGTTCAGTACTGTTTGTAACCACCAGAGGGAGCTCCCGCTCAGAATTCATTTCTAACACATTCACAACAGTACCCCTCTCTTGAGGAGGGGTCACCGAACCCTCATTTGGGCAACCAGGTCGGTCAGGATGAGCTCTGTGATACTCACGGATCAGTCTCCTAGCATGGATGTCCGAAGTAAACACCCAAGAATTGTCCTCCTGACCATAACCTCTCCACTTAACCAAATACTGGAGTTTCCGTCTAGAAAAACGAGAATCCAATATTTTCTCAACCACATACTCCAGATTGCCCTCAACCAAAACAGGGTCAGGAGGCGCAGCCATAGGAACCACTGGCTCGACAAACCTCTTCAATAAGGACTTGTGGAACACGTTATGGATCTTAAATGTCCCTGGAAGAAGTAAACAAAAGGAAACAGGATTAAGAATCTCCGTGATCTTATAAGGTCCAATGAACCTAGGCTTAAACTTAGGAGATGCAACTCTCATAGGGATATTTCTCAAGGACAACCAGACCAAGTCCCCACTTCAAACCGAGGACCATCAGTCCTATGCCGGTTGGCAAACCGCTGGACCCTCTCCTGAGAGAGGGACAACCTCTCCACTACCTGGTCCCAAATCTGCTGCATACGCTCCACAACAGAGTCAACACCCGGACAGACAGAAGCCTCCGTCTGTGCCGAAGAAAATCGAGGGTGAAACCCAAAATTGCAGAAAAATGGAGACATCAAAGTGGCAGAGCTAGCCCTATTATTAAGAGCAAACTCAGCCAAAGGCAAAAAAGAGACACAGTCATCTTGATCAGCAGACACAAAGCATCTCAGATAAGTCTCCAATGTCTGGTTTGTTCTCTCAGTTTGTCCATTGGTCTGAGGATGAAAAGCCGAGGAGAAAGACAATTGAACACCAAGTTTAGAACAAAAAGTCCTCCAAAATCTGGAAACAAACTGGACTCCTCTGTCAGACACAATGTTCTCAGGAATGCCATGTAATCGAACCACGTGCTGAAGGAACAAAGGCACCAATTCGGAGGAGGAAGGCAACTTAGGTAATGGCATAAGATGTATCATTTTGGAAAACCTATCACAAATCACCCAGATAACGGTCATTCTCTGAGAAACAGGGAGGTTGGAAATGAAATCCATAGAGATATGGGTCCATGGTCTCTTGGGCACAGGCAATGGCATCAACAAACCACTAGAGCGAGAGCAAGGCTTGGAGCGAGAGCAAGTCCCGCAGGACTGCACAAATTCCCTGACGTCACGAGACAAAGTAGGCCACCAAAAGGACTGACCAACCAAGTCTCTGGTACCAAAAATTCCGGGATGACCGGCCAACGCGGAACAATGAATCTCAGACATCACACTCTTTTTCCACCGGTCTGGGACAAACAATTTCCCAATAGGGCAGCGCTCGGGTTTATCCTCCTGACACCCTTCCAGAGCCAGTCTCAAATTGGGTGAGATGGCGGAAAGAACTACACCCTCTTTCAAAATAACAGCAGGATCAGATAACTCAGGAGAGTCCACAAGGAAACTCCTTCGAGAGGGCATCCGCCTTAACATTCTTAGTGCCATGAAGAAAGGAAACCACAAAATTAAAACGTGTGAAAAACAAGGCCCACCTGGCCTGTCTAGGATTAAGTCGCTTGGCTGATTCCAGATAAACCAGATTCTTATGGTCCGTGAGGACCACCACCTGATGTTTGGCTCCCTCCAGCCAATGTCATGCAGATTATACAGCACCAAAAATTTGCAACTCTCCTGATGATCAGGTTCAACCCTCATTATCACCTGAGTAGAGAACTGGGGTTTATTCTCAGCCAAAGGGGTAGAATCAATCCCCAGTAGGGGAATAGACTTCCGTAGGGGTATCAAGGGAAACCCACAACGTTTAGCAAAATCAAAATCCATCAGGTTAATAGCTGCTCCCGAATCAACAAAAGCCTGAGAAGAAAATGTGGACAGGGAGCAAATCAGGGTAACAGTCAACAGAAATTTAGTCTGAACACTACCCAAGACAACTGAGCGTGCAAAACGTCTTCCCCGCTTAGGGCAGACTGAAATAGCATGAGAGGCATCACCACAGTAGAAACATAACCCATTGCGTTTTCGAAAATCATGACGCTGTGCCCAGAAGCCACTCTATCACACTGCATGGTTTCAGAAGCTGGTTCACAAGGCAACACTATTCCACGCATACCTCTACGCTCACGCAAACGTCTGTCAATTTGAATCACTAATGACATAGAATCATTGAGACCAGAGGGAGCAGGGAACCCCACCATAACATCTTTTACATTCTCTGACAGACCCTTCCGAAAAAGGGCTGCCAAAGCATCATCATTCCATTTAGTCAGGACTGCCCACTTTCGAAATTTCTGACAGTATAACTCAGCGTCCTCAAGCCCCTGATTTAATGCCAACAAGGTTTTTTTCAGCTTGATCAGTGACATTAGGTTCATCGTACAATAACCCCAGAGCCAGAGAAAATGCATCAACATTACTCAAAACAGGGTCCCCAGGTGTCAGGGAAAAAGCCCAATCCTGAGGATCGCCGCGCAGGAGAGAGATGACAATTTGAACCTGCTGTGCTGCGTTCCCTGAGGACTTAGGTTTTAAGGCAAAAAACAACTTACAGTTATTTTTGAAATTCAGAAATTTAGCTCGATCCCCCAAAAATAAATCTGGCATGGGGATCCTAGGTTCCACAACAGGCAACCTAGCAAGATAGATAGCAATACTCCGAACTTCAGTGGCAAGCTGATCCACACGGCCAGACAACTGTGCAAACTCCATTGAGAGAAAAAAAAAATCCTCAGCACCCAGAGAAAAAGAGGGAAAAAAAAAATGCAACAAACAGAAAAAAAAAAAAATCTCTGACAACTCTGACAACTTTTTTCTTTTTCCTTTTCCACACTATTTTTCCCTTCTGTGAGTACCATATAATTTTCATTTAGGCCGGTGATACTATTATGATTTTGTAGCTGAAGAGAGCAGGCAAAAACGTCAATACAACAGAGAGGTTGGAATCTGCTGGATTGCAGTACCCTGACTAACCACCACAACTAAAGGCAGCCGTGGAGCGTTCCTACGATGGTCCTAGACGCCTCGTCACAGCCTGAGAGGTTAACTACACCTAAAGATAGAAAGAGGAAAGCTATCTGCCCGGAGCAGATCCCCAAAGAACATAGAAAGCCCGAAACATGTAATGGCGGTTAGACAAGAGGAAAATACAGACACAGACAGAAAATAGTATGAGCAAACGTTGGGGCCCAAACTTCCTAGAAAGAAAAGGATAGGAAGGACACTTACTGCAACCCAAAAAACCCTAAAAAAATACCAACATACTAATTGCAAAAACACCTGAGATCACACGACCTCTACCACCTAAATTAGTTCTCTGGTGTAACAAAACTAAGCCGCAGCCACTGAAAAAACTGGAAAAGGCAAATGAACAAATAACAGTGGTTCAGATAAACTGAGAGGAGCACAAGCCCCGGAGGGGACCTGGCTGACCTCCTCAGAAGTGCAGGGAACAATGCAAAAAGCAAGCACAAAAATAAAAGTAGAAAATATCTTATCTGTTAGCAGAAGATGCAGGCAAGACACAGCAAGCTTCCAAGTGAACCAGGAACCAAAGTTGAGACAAGAACAATTGATCACCGGCAACCTTGATGGGAGGGAACCTCCCTTATATAAGATCAGTCTGTAACTCCTGATCGCCAATCTTCACAATCTTCATTGAATGGTTCAGTACTGTTTGTAACCACCAGAGGGAGCTCCCGCTCAGAATTCATTTCTAACACATTCACAACAGATATCTATTCCAAAAGAAAGTGAGATGAAAAGCAAAAAAACACTTGATTTGGTGCATACTGACGTATGTGGACCCATGAAAGTGACTACATCAGGAGGCAATAGATACATGTTGACTTTTATAGATGAATACTCAAGATACACAGTCACATACTTAATTAAGAACAAAAGTGAAGTTTTTGATAAACTTGTAGACTATGTAACAAGATCAAGTAACAAATTTCAAAGGAAGCCAATTGTCATCAGAAGTGATAATGGAGGTGAATTTACAGGTCACAGAATAGAAGACTACTTAAGACAAAATGGAATAGAACATCAGAAAACTGTTCCATACACACCTGAACAAAATGGAGTAGCAGAAAGGAAAAACAGAACTTTAACAGAAATGATTAGATGTATGCTGACAGATTCTAAACTACCAGAGAAATATTGGGGTGAGGCAGCAATGACAGCTACATATCTACAGAACCGACTTTTTCCAGAAAACTGAAGAAAACTCAATATGAACTGTGGCAAGGTATGAAACCAAGTGTCAATCATTTAAAAGTTTTTGGATGTAAAGTTTTTATATTCATTCCAACAGAAAAACGTTCCAAACTTCAAAACAGATCCATGGAAGGAATATTCGTTGGATATAGTGAAAACTGCAAAGGATATAGAATCCTAGATCCCAAAACAGACAGAGTTACAGTGAGTAACAGTGTGACATTCATTGAAGATTTAAATGAAGACATTATGATTTCAGTTGAAACAAAAAATGAGAAAAACAATAGTGACATAACTGAAGAAATATCTGATGAGAAAGAAGTAGAAATGAATGAAGAACAAAATACTGAAAGTAAAGAATCACAACTACAAACAGACACAGAACCAAGACGTTCAATAAGAGAGAACAATGGAAAACCACCAAAACGTCTCTCATACAAGACAAGTATAAGAAAAATCTATGAACCTACCTCTTGGGAAGACATATCTAAACTTCCTGAAGAAGAAGCTAATAAATGGATAGAAGCAACAGAAACAGAGATTAAATCCATGCATGATTCAAATACATGGACACTAACAGATTTGCCAGAAGGAAGAAAAGCCATAGGATGTAAATGGATTTTTAAAGTAAAATACCAGATGGCACACCTGAAAGATATCGAGCAAGACTCATAGCTAAAGGGTATTCTCAAAAATATGGAGAAGACTATGATGAAACATTTGCTCCAGTTGTCAAACACACTACAATAAGAACTTTACTTACAGTTGCAGCAGTGGAACAGATGGAACTAAGACATCTGGATATAAAGACAGCTTTTTTGAATGGAGATTTAACAGGAGACATTTACATGGAACAACCTCCAGGATTCAAAGATGAAAGAAATCCAAACAAAGTTTACAAACTACAGAAAAGCATATATGGTTTAAAACAAGCAGCTAAAGCGTGGAATGACAAAATCACGGAAGTACTAACAAATGAAAAATTTCAAAGAAGCAAAGCTGATCCATGCTTGTACACAAAAAGGCTGAGTAATAGATGGATTTATGTACTCATATATGTAGACGACATTTTGATTTGTTTTAAACAAGAAAGGGATAAAGAAAACATTCTAAAAATCCTGAAGCAACATTTTGAAATCAAAGACTTGGGAAATGTAAAACAGTACCTAGGAATACAGATAGAAAGACAAGAAGTACTGTGGTTAAGACAATTGTTGACAGAATTAGGACAATCACACTTGGAACCAACAAAACTCAAAGAGGACCAAGGAGTCTTAAAGTTGGAGTATTGCCCTACTGAAGAAATGACAGCGGACATTTTCACGAAGACGTTGAATGCTGATAAACATCAGAAACTAATAAAAAAGTTGGGTTTGATTGAATAAGTCCTTACTGTTGAGAAAGGGTGTTGTCATATGCAACAGATCAGAACTTATTATACATGTGTAACAGGAGGACTTTATGCTGACCTGACAGTAGATGGCGATGTTGTGTAACGTTTCCTTCTTTAATGTATTGTATAAGAATTAGTCTCTTCTTCTGTTTAGTTTCACTTTCGTTTTGTTTCCTGTTAGCTGATGCAATGCTGTAATGATTGTGCATTATTCTTTTACCTCGTGTTCAGAGAAGTAAATGCTTGTTATCCCATGCAACTTGCTCTGTGAAGTTTCCTCTGCAAAAGTGTGGATTCAGAAGCTGTGCAACAAGGATGACTGCAGTTTCACATTACAACGCTTCAACGAGTCAAGCTGCCATGGTGAGTGCCGCATACTTTTTTTCTGTATCATTCAGATCAACAGCAACAAAGGCAGATGGAATTCCTGTTGGGAGATGTCTACAGCAGAGAATCCGCCCCTCCACCACATCAAGTAGATGACTTGTGTGTCCGGAAAGCGGTAAGACGAGCCATGCAGAAGATGACCAAAGGGGATGATATAGAAGCTTTTTTGACTGTGTTTGAATGGGTTGCAGAGCGGGAGAGCTTGCCCCTGAGCAGTGGGCAGAGGTGCTGGCCCCCCGCCAGGTGAACCTCAGAAAGCTTATTTTGACTTAGCTTTAAAGGATGCCCAGTAATATAACCAGTTAAAAACTGAGATATTGGCACACTCAGGGGTCACTATGTCTGTCAGAGCCCAAAGGGTTCATTATTGGGCTTACTATGCTGACAAACCTCCCCAATCTCAGAAGTTTGACTTGTTGCATTTGGTCCAGAAATGGTTGCAGCCTGAGTCTCCACTTCAGCCTAGGTGGTCGAGCTGGTGGTCTCGGACAGATTTATTCACTCCCTCCCCAGGCCGGTGCAGACCTGCGTTGCCTAGGGAGATGCCCATAATGCTGATCGCCTGGTGGGCCTCATAGAAAGGTACCAGATGGTCAAGAAATCCCTAAGGAAGATGGGAGGGGGCGGGACATCCCCATACTGGGGTACTCAGCACGAGCCAGCGTCCTAAAAGAGAGGTAGTAGAGTCACCACTGGGGAAGGTCCGAGATCCCAAGGAGTTGCTGAGGGGTTACCAAAGGCTGCTGGTAAAGACCTGATCTGCTGGAGATGACACTGGCCTGGAAACATAGCCGCCCGTGGTCCTATGTCCTCTGAACAGATGGACTGCAGCCTAGGGAGGTGCTCCTCATACTATGCTTAACCTGCCTGCAGTGTGGCCTATAAGCCAGAGAGGGGCCGCAGTCATGTCCTATGACCATAAACAGAGTACTGGCGACTGGTTTGGTGACCCTGATAAGGGTCACGCTTCTCCACCAGTTGATTCCAGACAAACATGTGGGCGTCCACTGTATCCACGGGGACACCAAGGACAACCCTATTGCCAGAATGCTGATAAAAACTAGACGGCGCATGGAGTCCCATGAAGTCGGGGTAGTCAGAGACCTGCTACATCCTGTGATCGGGTGGGACTTCAGCCTGTTCTGGAACTTGTGGGGAAAGGCAGGGCTGCCAAGTGCCTCAGACAGGAGGCAGCTCAACCCTGATCCCATCGCAGTAAGAGATGGACGAGTTCCCCTTGTGTGTCTTGGCTGGTGACGAGGACCAGATGATGACTAGTGAGTAGTGTTGAGCATTCCGATACTGCAAATATCGAGTATCGGCCGATATTTGCTGTATCGGAATTCCGATTCTGAGTTCCGATATTTTTGTCATATCGGATACCGGAATCGGAATTTTCCTGTAAGTCTATGGGGAGTTCCTGTGTCACAGAACGAAGTACGTGACACAGGAACTTCCCGAAACTGTCATTGTCAGTGTCGGTCGGGTCTGTCAGGTGTCACGACTCAGCAGAGTCAGCACTTACCTGGCAGAAGATCGCCTTCCCCGGTGGTCACGTCCTCCTGGATGCCGCCATTACCCTGTCCCTGGCAGCCACATGCAGAATCTCGCGATAACTGCAGTGACTGCCGGGTACTGAGTAATCTCGGCCAGCTGTACTCTCGCGACAGCTGGCCGTAAACCAGTCCGGATGACGTCACCGCAGGGGAAGCCGCAACGGTAAGCAGCTCTGCTGCATGTGGATGTCAGGCTCAGCCTGTCATCCAGATGTAGCAGAGCTGTACTCGTCGTGGGACACTCGTTATTTTGGACTGTGTCGGACAGGGAGTATTTGTGTTGGTTTGTTATTTTTGTTTTTTTACAGGAGATCGATGGCGTCGCAGGAATGAGAGAAGAATAAAATTAATGAAAACTGTGGTGTTTTATTTCATTAAAAGACTTTTTTCTGGCTGTGTTTTTTTTAAAAATTTACAAACTATGATTAATAATGGATCGGTGTCTTATTGACGCCTCTCCATTATTAACCGGGCTTATTGTCACCGATCAATCAAAGGTGACATTAACCTCTTATTACCCGCTTGCCACCGCTACAGGGCAAGTGGGAAGAGCCGGGTAAAGTGCCATCCAAAGATGCGCCATTTGTGAGGCTGCTGCAGCCTGGTATTTTTAGGCTGTTGAGGGCCAAAATCCATGGGCCTTGACAGTCTTTTAATACTAGGCCGCAGCAGTCTGCATTTTACTTGGCTGGTTAACAAAAATAGGGGGATCCCCACGCCATTTTTTTTTCGAGGGGATCCCCTATTTTTGTTAACCAGCCAAGATAAGCAGACTGCTGTGGCCTGGTATTATCAGGCTGGCAAGGTCCATGGATATTGGCTCCTTAACAGCCTGAAAAACCAGGCTTCAGTAGTCTGTTTTATCAGGCTGGTTAACAAAAATAGTGGGGACCCCACATCATTTTTTTTTTCGAGGGGATCCCCTATTTTTGTTAATCTGTTCACTTCAGGTCAGCCGGGATTCCCTCTGACGTCACTGATGCTGTGGGTGTCCCTGGCTGACCTGAAGTAAAAGTGGGAAGCAATCAATTATGCTAACCACTTCCTCTCCTGTCAGCCAGGAGAGGAGATGATTCAGTCGGGGGTTTACTGTGAGACTATCAGCATTAGCTGCGGTCTCTGCAGTAAACATTAACCCTTGCAGAAGGATTACATCGGGGGACCTGGCTGAACATCGGATAGGTAAGAATAATGTTGCTTTATTATTTTATTTTTATTACTGGTGAACAAGGGCTTCGCAAGGAATGGCAGTAAAATAAAATATGGTCAAAAACTGTGTGTTTATTTCATTAAAATGATTTTTAATTAAAGTGTGTGTGTTTTATTTTTATTTCATACAATAGGATTAATAATTGATAGTCGTCTATTTGACAGCTCTCAATTATTAACCTGGCTTAAACTCACCTTTCAATAGCAAGGTGGCTTTAACCCCTTATTAACCCATTCGCCACCGCTACAGGGCAATGGGAATAGACGGGCAAAGTGCCAGAAAGGGCTAATCTAATTATAGATTTGCCTTTTCTGGGTGTCTGGGGGCAGATGTTAGTAGCCAGGGGGGGGCCAAAAATAATGGTCCCTCTCTGGGCTATTATTATCTGCCCCCACTCGCTGGCTTTGTCTGTCTGGTTGAGAAAATAGGGCGGGAGCCCACGCATTTTTTTTTAACAATTTTACACCTCATATATATATATATATATATATATATATATATATGTCATTGAATTTGTGACACATATATATATATTTATATTTATAGTTCATACACTTCTACATAGTATAATAGCCGCTAATTCAATTGCCGGCTTTTGTGAAAATACAGAAGCCGACATGAAATGACACATGGTTTACATAGAGTTAACCATGTCATTTCATGTAGTTTGATATATGGTTTTCACTAACAATTACATGAGTGTATGTGTGCAAAATTTGACACATGTAGGGGTTAATTAAAGGTGTAAATTCGTAGCAAAAAAGTCAGTTTTTTTTACAACGAATTTACACCTTTAATTAACCCCTACATGTGTGAAATTTTGCACACATACACTCATGTAATTGTTTGTGAAAACCAGATATCAAACTACATGAAAAGACATGGTTAACTCTATGTAAACCATGTGTCATTTCATGTCGGGTGCTTCTGTATTTTCACAAAAGCCGGCATTGCCCGGCAATTGAATCAGAGGCTATTTTACTATGTAGAAGTGTATGAACTATAAATATATGTATATATATATATATATATATATATATATATATATATGTCACAATGACATGTATATATATATATATATATGTATTCTATGTGTGTATATTTAGTGTTTACAAGGAAAGAAAGGTTTTTTTTTTAGCTCCGATATTTCTGTCCCATTGACTTGCATTGGATTTCCGGTATCGGATCGGCGATACCCGATACTTTTTGAGTATCGGGCCGATCCAATCCGATCCGATATTTTGCAAGATCGGAAAGTATCGCTCAACTCTGCTAGTGAGGCTGAAATTTCTGAACTGGGGGTTTCTGGTGGGAATTTAGGGACTGCCCGAATGCAAGATTTGACTTTAAAAAAATGCAATTGACAATGTAACTGTGATAAATGGGGTTGCCCAAGAGCCAGGGATGACACCAGGTTCCCGTACTTTGCAGTCAATGAGGATTTACTATATCAGTGTCATGCGGTCTTATGATATGTGTACGATGTCAGTAAACTATTCTTAAAGAACAACAACTTATACAACATATAGATTAGCAACATCAGCATGTAAATATAGAATAGATTTACCTGACACGATATCCGTTGAACTCAGGGTTAATCTTGAGGACTTGATACACTGTCACAGGAAAGAGGAGGACTGGGGGTCTAACCTGACCCTAAACTGGGGTCCTAACTAATCCCTCACCTTGGAGGTACTGATAATGGTTCAGAGGTCCAAGTCTCCAGCCTAACCCTGTCTCCTATCAGTCCCTGAACCCTGTAATCAGTCCTAAGAAGGATTCTGATTACCACCAAAGGGATATGGGCTGATCTCTGCTAAATACACAGATTAGACATATAAGACAGACTGGAGAAAACACAGACTTGCATACACACTCAAACACAGAAGGAACATAAATGATCTGGGATATTAAACTCTAAGCAAGGTGAGCTTAAAACAACTAAGGAGCTCTTTAACTTAAGTCTATACAGATACAATCCTATCTGTGGTCTGCATGAAGAATTTCACTGGCAACTCCCAACACAGACAACCAGAGATTTAAAGGAAACCAATCAACAAATAATTAATTGCAGCCGGGAGAAAACTGCACCCAGTCCCAGAACTGAGCACAGACAGAATTAACTCCCTAACTGCCAAACACAAAGAAACAGCAACTCAGCTGTGAGAAGTCAGAATGTGCAACCGCGACGATCTTCGTGGCGATGCACACATGACAGTACCCCCCCTTCTACGAGGGGCCTCCGGACCCTCAGGGCCAGGTTTGCCCGGGTGAGTTCTGTGGAAGGTCCGCACCAAACGATCTGCGTTAATGTCAGACGCAGGAACCCACGTCCTCTCCTCTGGACCATACCCCTTCCAATGCACCAAGTACTGAAGGGACCGGCGATTCAGACGTGAGTCAATGATCTTTGACACTTGAAACTCCAAGTTACCATTGACCACCACTGGAGGAGGAGGTAGAGGTGATGGTATGACTGGTGCCACGTACCTCTTAAGTAATGACTTGTGGAACACATTATGAATTTTAAACGTAGGAGGGAGGTCCAGACGAAATGCCACAGGATTAATTATGGAACTGATCCTGTACGGCCCGATGAATCTGGGGCCCAGCTTCCAGGAGGGAACTTTAAGTTTATATTCCTGGTAGACAACCATACCAGATCGTTCACATTAAGATCTGGACCAGAAACTCTCCTCCTATCAGCCATACGTTTATAACGGTTCCCCATAGCACTCAGATTATTCAATACACCTCTCCACACTGAAGCAAGTGACGACGAGAAACGCTCCTCCTCAGGAACCCCAGAAGGGCCCCCCCCCATTGAATGTACAAAACTGGGGATGAAAACCATATGCCCAAAAAACGGGGACTTACCAGTGGACTCGCTCCGCCTGTTGTTAAGAGCGAACTCTGCCAGAGGCAAGAAAGAAGACCAGTCCTCCTGGTTCTCTGAGACAAAACACCGAAGATAAGTCTCTAGGCTTTGATTCAGACGCTCTGTCTGACCATTGGTCTGCGGATGAAAAGCCGAGGAAAATGACAATTGCATCCCCCGACGTAAACAAAATGCCCTCCAAAACTTGGACACAAACTGAGACCCCCTATCTGACACCACATCAGAAGGCAACCCATGAAGTCTCACAATCTCCCCAATGAACACCTGCGCCAGAGTTTTAGCATTAGGGAGGGCAGGAAGAGCAATGAAATGTGCCATCTTACTGAACCTGTCAACAACCACCAGTATGACAGTCTTCCCTGACGACTGAGGAAGGTCCGTGATGAAGTCCATAGACAAATGAGTCCATGGACGCTCCGGAAGTTTCAAGGGTAAGAGGGTCCCAGACGGACGGGTATGAGGGGTCTTAGAGCGAGCACAAACCCCACAGGACGCGACAAAAGTTAAAACATCTTTATTAACGTTAGGCCACCAAAACCGGCGAGAAAGGAGATCTAAAGTAGCCTTACTCCCTGGATGTCCTGCTAAAGCAGAATTATGATGTGCCTCAATAACCTTTTGTCTCAACTGATTTGGGACAAACAGTCTCCCTGGAGGTCCTGCAGGGGCGTCCCCCTGAGCCTCTAACACCTCCTCCTCAAGCTCAGAACATACAGCCGACACTACCACCCCCTCCTGAAGGATAGGAATCGGGTCATCCATTTTCCCGGCCCCTGGGAAACTGCGAGACAAGGCATCCGCCTTAACATTCTTAGATCCAGGGCGATAAGTGACAACAAAATTAAACCTGGTAAAAAACAACGACCATCGAGCTTGTCTGGAATTCAGACGCTTAGCAGATTCCAAATACAGCAGGTTCTTGTGATCAGTAATGACGGTGACCGGGTGGACTGCCCCCTCCAAAAAGTGACGCCATTCTTCAAAAACCAACTTAATGGCCAAAAGTTCCCTATTGCCGATATCATAATTCCTTTCGGCGGACGACAATTTTTTAGAAAAGAAAGCGCACGGATGCCATTTACCAGGGGACGGACCCTGGGACAATATTGCACCCACCCCTACGTCAGACGCGTCCACCTCCACAACGAACGGCTGTGATGCATCTGGTTGGATGAGAACGGGTGCCGAAGCAAAACATTTTTTCAAAGAGGAAAAAGCTTGGCAAGCTTTGTCCGACCATTTAGAAAAATACGTCCCTTTTCTTGTCATGTCAGTGAGAGGTTTGACAACAGATGAGAAATTACAAATAAATCTCCGGTAGTAGTTAGCAAACCCCAGAAAACGCTGCAGAGCCTTAAGATCCTCTGGCTGATCCCATTCAAGCACTGCTCTCACCTTTTCAGGGTCCATACGGAAACCGGAGGCTGACACCAAGAAACCCAAAAACTGAAGTTCCTGTACGGCGAATACACACTTTTCCAGTTTGGCGTATAGTTTATTGTCTCGCAAGATCTGCAACACCTGTCTCACATGCTCCTGGTGAGACACAAGATCTGGTGAGTAAATTAAAATGTCATCCAAATATACGACCACAAACAGCCCCACCAGATGACGAAAAATGTCATTAACAAAATGTTGGAATACTGCTGGTGCAGTAGTCAGACCAAAAGGCATGACAAGGTTCTCATAATGTCCCTCTGGCGTGTTAAACGCCGTTTTCCACTCATCCCCCTCTTTTATCCTAATCAGATTATACGCCCCCCTGAGATCCAATTTAGAGAACCATTTGGCGCCAACAATTTGATTGAAGAGATCAGGAATCAGAGGGAGTGGATACGGATCTCGAACAGTAATCCGATTAAGTTCGCGGAAATCCAAGCAAGGGCGTAGGCCTCCATCTTTTTTCTTCACAAAGAAGAACCCCGCGGCCACTGGGAAGATGAAGGTCTAATATGCCCTTTGGCCAGACTTTCCGAAATATAATCTTTCATAGCCTGCCTCTCAGGACCAGAAAGGTTATATAACCTAGCTTTAGGTAACTTAGCATCAGGAAGTAAATTAA
Organism: Oophaga sylvatica; assembly: GCA_033576555.1. NCBI lineage: Eukaryota > Metazoa > Chordata > Amphibia > Anura > Dendrobatidae > Oophaga > Oophaga sylvatica. Next base: position 111,583 of record JARQOD010000034.1, read on the forward strand.
TAGAGCAGTCATACACGCGATGAGGAGGCAACTCCTGACACCCCTCCTCAGAGAACACATCCCCAAAGTCCTCCAAAAAAGGAGGCAAAGTACTAGGCACGACCGCACTGATGACTGTGTTCATGCAGTTACTTTTGCAAAACTCCCCCATTGGCTTATATCTCTGGACTGCCAATTAATCACAGGGTTATGTTTAACCAACCAAGGAAGTCCCAACACAATAGGAGTAGGTAGACCCTCCAACACATAACAAGATAATAGTTCCCTATGTATTGCCCCTACCTGAAGGTCAATGTTATGAACCTCATGAACAAAGCTACCTTGGCCGAGAGGCCTGGCGTCAATGGAGAATATAGGGATCGGTTTGACCAATACACTCAGATGCATACCTTGAGCCTGAGCAAACTGAGCGTCAACCAGATTAGCCCCGGACCCACTATCAAGAAGAACAGAAAATCTCTCCACTCTCGTACCAACCACCACCTCCACTGGTACAAGGAACTGAGAAGAACTAGCGGACGAAATACATACTCCCAGGTTGTCGTCCACCACACAACCTGGGATTAACAGTTTTCCGGCGACTTTTTGCTCAACAAGGCACGGGATGGACATCCCCCAACAAAATGTCCCTCTTTCCCGCAGAAGAAACACCTTCTAGTCCTGCGGCGTACCGCCAATCCCCTCCTACGAAATGATGTCCCTCCCAACTGCATAGGCTCCTCCGAACAGACAAGGGGAACCTCAACATAAGGGACTTTAGTAGTAGGTGGAGTAACAACAGGGGGCGGAGTTACCTCGCACCTCTCCCGGAGCCGTCTATCAGTACGGATAGCTAGGGCCATAGCAGCCTCCAGTGATGGAGGAGAATCATACTGAGCCAAAACGTCCTTTAATTTGTCAGAAAGCCCATGACAAAACTGGCTCCTAAGAGCTGGGTCATTCCACTGAGTATCTGTGGCCCATCTACGAAACTCAGAAGCAAATTCCTCCGCCGGACGATCTCCCTGCTGTATCTTACGTAATTTTGTCTCAGCAAGAGAGACCCGATCTGGGTCATCATATACCAAACCCAGGGCAGTAAAAAATCGATCTACTGACTGTAGAGCCGGGGATCCCGGAGGAAGGGAGAAGGCCCAGGATTGAGGGTCCCCTTGTAGGAGCGAGATAACAATTCCCACTCTCTGCTCTTCACTCCCTGATGATCGAGGCCGAAGCCGAAAATACAATTTACATGCTTCCCTGAAGGTAAAAAATTTGTCTCGCCCACCAGTGAACCTGTCCGGGAGAGCTACTTTAGGTTCAAATCTGGTTTGCTCCGAGGGAGACAAAACTTTGGACTTAATGTCCGTCAGCTCCATGGATAATCCCTGCAACTGCAGAGCCAGCTGGGCTACTGGATCCATGGCAACTGGGAATAATTTTATGGCCAGTGAAAATGTCACGCGGTCTTATGATATGTGTACGATGTCAGTAAACTATTCTTAAAAGAACAACACTCTATACAACATATAGATTAGCAACATCAGCATGTAAATATAGAATAGATTTACCTGACACGATATCCGTTGAACTCAGGGTTAATCTTGAGGACTTGATACACTGTCACAGGAAAGAGGAGGACCGGGGGTCTAACCTGACCCTAAACTGGGGTCCTAACTAATCCCTCACCTTGGAGGTACTGATAATGGTTCAGAGGTCCAAGTCTCCAGCCTAACCCTGTCTCCTATCAGTCCCTGAACCCTGTAATCAGTCCTAAGAAGGATTCTGATTACCACCAAAGGGATATGGGCTGATCTCTGCTAAATACACAGATTAGACATATAAGACAGACTGGAGAAAACACAGACTTGCATACACACTCAAACACAGAAGGAACATAAATGATCTGGGATATTAAACTCTAAGCAAGGTGAGCTTAAAACAACTAAGGAGCTCTTTAACTTAAGTCTATACAGATACAATCCTATCTGTGGTCTGCATGAAGAATTTCACTGGCAACTCCCAACACAGACAACCAGAGATTTAAAGGAAACCAATCAACAAATAATTAATTGCAGCCGGGAGAAAACTGCACCCAGTCCCAGAACTGAGCACAGACAGAATTAACTCCCTAACTGCCAAACACAAAGAAACAGCAACTCAGCTGTGAGAAGTCAGAATGTGCAACCGCGACGATCTTCGTGGCGATGCACACATGACAATCAGGTCACTAAACAGCAAGGGGAATTATTAAATCCCAGGACCCTATAGACGTAGGGTACTAGATCTGGCCCATGCTCATGTCTTGGGGGGCATCTAGGCATAGATAAAACCCAAGAGTGAGTTCTTCAGAGGTTCTACTGGCCTGGATGTCACAGGGACATTGTTAATTTCTGCCGGTCCTGCCCTATCAGCTAACTGCCCCCATATCCCATTTCCGCAGTCCCCTTGTACCGTTACTGATAATTGAAGTCCCATTTGACCAGATTGCCGTGGACCTGGTCGGGCACTTAGTTAAGTCCGCCAGGGGTCATCAATATATCCTGGTGGTAATGGACTATGCTACGCGGTACCCGGAGGCAGTACCATTGAGAAACTCCTCCGCCCGGAGTATAGCACGAGAGCTAGTCCATATTTTCTCCCGGACGGGCATGCCAAAGGAGATCCTGACAGATCAAGGGACAACATTCATGTCCAAGGTAATGAGGGAGTTGTGCAAGGCCCCCCAGATTACCCAACTTAGGACGTCGGTGTACCATCCGCAGACAGAAAGCCTGGTAGAGGTTTAATAAAACCTTGAAGTCCATGTTGAAGAAGGTCGTGGAGAAGGATGGCCGAGAATGGGATTGCATCCTGCCATACCTACTGTCCTCCGTCAAAGAAGTCCCACAGGCCTCTACGGGGTTTTCACCGTTCGAGCTGTTATACGGACGACTTTTAGATGTTGCAAAGGAGCCCTGGGAAGCAGAAGTTACACCCCAACAGAGTGACATGTAGCTCAAATGGATGACCGGATTGCAAGGGTGATGCCGATTGATAAGGAGAGCCTCCTTCAAGCACAAGATGCCCACGCGAGGATCTACAACCGAGCCACGAGGCCGAGACAGTTTAGCCCTGGAGACAGGGTGTTGGTATTCGGCTCAACTGTGGAAAGTAAGTTCCTGGCCAAGTGACAAGGACCATATGAGGTGGTCGAGAAGTTGAGTGACGTCAACTACAAGGTTCACCCACCAGGGAGAAGAAAGCCGTACTAAGTGTACCACATCAACCTGCTCAAACCGTGGCGAGAAAGGGATCTGGTAGAAGCAATGTGCCTAGGGGCCCATCCTGAAGCCAAGGTTGAGGATGTCACAGTGGCAGAGACACTGTCGCCGGCCCAGAAACAACAGTGCCGTCAGCTGCTTCAGCGGAACCAAAACCTGTTTTTTTTCAGAGTTACCAGGATGTACCCAGGTTGTGGAGCACAAAATCCTGACTGAACCGCATGTGAGGGTGAGGTGATTTCCAAAGAAGTGAAGAGAATGTTTAGCTTGGGCTTCATTGAGGAGTTAAAGAGTGGCTGGTCCAGCACATTTGTCCTTGTGCTGAAGCCGGACGGAGAGTGGCACTTCTGTAATGATTACAGGAAGCTAAATGAGCTATCCAAGTTTGATGCATATGATGCATATCCGATGCCCTGGGTCGATGAGCTTATTGAGAGGCTAGGGTCAGCAGGATACATCACAACCCTTGACCTAACGAAAGGGTAGTGGCAAATTCTTCTGTCTCCAAGTTCCAAGGAGAAGACGGCCTTCTCTACACCCAATGGGTGCTTTCAGTATACCAGGATGCCGTTTGGTCTACAAAGAGCCCAAGTTACCTTTCAGAGGCCTATGGACTGGATACTATTCCCTCACAAGAAGTACGCCACCGCTTACTTTGGCGACATTGTAATCTTCAGAATGGATTGGGAAAGTCACCTGCAGAAGGTCCAGGCGGTACTGGATGCACTGAGGAAGGCAGGGTTTACTATAAACCCAAAGAAGTGCGCTCTCGGGAAAGAAGAGACAAAATACTTGGGCTACATTGTTGGAAGAGGCAAGATAAAGCCACAAATAGACAAACTGGAGGCAATCCAAAAGTGGCCACAGCAGATGTCCAAGAAACAGGTTAGGGAGTTTCCGGAAATTGTGGGATATTATCGGCGATTTACCTGATTTTTGCCATGATAGCAACACCCCTGGTGGATCTGCTCAAGGGCACAACTAGGTCAATGGTCAGGTGGTCCTCTGAAGCAGAGGTGGCATCCCAGGAGTTGAAGCTCGCCCTGTGCAGACAACCGGTCTTGGTCGCACTGGATTTTACTAAGGACTTTGTGCTCCAGACGGATGCCTGTGACATCGGGGTGGGAGTCATGTTCTCCCAGGAAATAGATAGGTATAGGACTGGATGTTCATCCCTAAGTAGGAAGCTCTCCTCCTGTGAGAAAAACTATGCCATCGTTAAAAAAGAGTGCTTGGCCATAAAGGCACTACCTGCTAGGCTGTAAGTTCAGGCTAGTATCAGATCATGCGCCCCTGAGATGAATGATGGAAAGGAAGGGGAAGAGTGCCGGGGACTAGATGGTTTTTAGCACTCCAGGATTTTAATTTTCATATGTAGCAGATGCCAGAGAAGTTGCATGGAAACGCAGATGCCCTGTCGGAAGTCCCCTGCTTAGTCAGTGAAAGTGCCAAAATCATGGCTTTGGGCAGAGGGGGGATATGAGACAAAGTCCCTGGTAAAGTAATGGAAGGGAGATTTGTGTCACTGCACTTAATGGTGGCAATGATGTAAAACTAGAGTATTTTCTTCCAGCACATTAAGTGTTGTGAGGGTTAAGTTATAGTTTCATACATGGGCTGGTTTTATGTGAGCATTTATAGAGTGGGTGGAAAGATGCTCTCTTTATCTCCACCTGTACAGTCATGGCCAAAAGTTTTGAAAATGACACAAATATTAATTTTTACAAAGTCTACTGCTTCACTTTTTCTAATGGCAATTTGCATACACTCCAGAATGTTATAAAGAGTGATCAGCTTAACAGCAATTACTTGCAAAGTCAATATTTGGCTAGAAAATGAACTTTATCCCCAAAACACATTTCAACATCATTGCAGCCCTGCCTTAAAAGGACCAGCTAACCTCTTTTCAGTGATTGCTCCATTAACACAGGTGTGGGTGTTGATGAGGACATGGCTGGAGATCAATCTGTCATGATTAAGTAAGAATGACACCACTGGACACTTTAAAAGGAGGCTGCTGCTTGGCATCATTGTTTCTCTTCTGTTAACCATGGTTATCTCTAAATAAACACGTGCAGTCATCATTGCAATGCACAAAAATGGCCTAACAGGGAAGCGTATCGCAGCTAGAAAGATTGCACCTCAGTCAACAATCTATCGCATCATCAAGAACTTCAAGGAGAGAGGTTCCATTGTTGCCAAAAAGGCTCCAGGGCGCCCAAGAAAGACCAGCAAGCGCCAGGACCGTCTCTTAAAAGTGTTTCGGCTGCGGCATCGGGCTACCAGCAGTGCAGAGCTAGCTCAGGAATGGCAGCAGGCAGGTGTGAGTGCATCTGCACGCACTGTGAGGCGGAGACTCTTGGAGCAAGGCCTGGTCTCAAGGAGGGCAGCAAAGAAGCCACTTCTCTCCAGAAAAAAATAATGGACAGACTGATATTCTGCAAAAGGTACAGGCAGTGGACTGCTGAGGACTGGGGTAAAGTTATTTTCTCTGATGAATCCCCTTTTCGATTGTTTGGGACATTAGGAAAACGCCTCATTCGGAGAAGACAAGGTGAGCACTACCACCAGTCTTGTCTCATGCCAACTGTTAAGCATCCTGAAAACCATTCATGTGTGGGGTTGCTTCTCAGCCAAAGGAATCGGCTCTCTCACAGTCTTGCCTAAAAACACAGCCATGAATAAAGAATGGTACCAGAATGTCCTCCAAGAGCAACTTCTCCCAACCCTCCAAGAGCAGTTTGGCGATCAACAATGCCTTTTCCAGCATGATGGAGCACCTTGCCATAAAGCAAAGGTGATAACTAAATGGCTCAGGGAACAAAACATAGAGATTTTGGGTCCATGGCCTGGAAACTCCCCAGATCTAAATCCCATTGAGAACTTGTGGTCAATCATCAAGAGACGGGTGGACAAACAAAAACCTAAAAATTCTGACAAAATGAAAGCATTGATTGTGCAAGAATGGACTGCTATCAGTCAGGATTTGGTCCAGAAGTTGATTGAGATGCCAGGGAGAATTGCAGAGGTCCTGAAGAAGAAGGGTCAACACTGCAAATATTGACTTGCTGCATTAACTCATTCTAACTGTCAATATAAGCTTTTGTTATTCATATGTTTGCAATTATTATATTTCTGTCTGTGATAAAAACATCTGTCAAACACACATAAAAACCAGAGGGCAGCAGATCATGTGAAAATATAATATTTGTGTCATTCTCAAAACTTTTGGCCATGACTGTACTGTCGTGTACTGACAGGACCTGTGTGATGTCAAAATCTTGTGGCCAGTAATATGATGGATAGGAGTCATATGGTCTAGTGGCGGGCTTTGCAAAACAGCAATGTGCAGTGTACCTGCAGAGGAAACACTCCAGGAAAGTGTTTGTGCCCGTGTGGCAGGTTATGGACCTGTTCCGTAAACACTATACCCGTGAGCCAGCTGAACCCGCTGGAAAAGGACTGCGTTTTCTTCCTTTTTTATTTTGTTTTTCTGTTTTGCCAAGAGCGCCACATTTATTTTTCCCTGCTCAGTTTATACTGCATCAATAAACCAAGCACGTTCTTAAAGAGACAGTATCCTGTTTATACCTTTGTGTCTAGCCGAGCAAGACGCTCTACTACATAGGGCAGAGGTCTCAAACTGCATTCCTCAAGGGCCGCAAACAGGTCATGTTTTCAGGATTTCCTTGCATTGCACAGGTGATAATTTAACCCCTTCACCCCCAAGGGTGGTTTGCACGTTAATGACCGGGCCAATTTTTACAATTCTGACCACTGTCTCTTTATGAGGTTATAACTCTGGAACGCTTCAACGGATCTTCACGATTCTGAGAATGTTTTCTCGTGACATATTGTACTTCACGTTAGTGGTAAAATTTCTTCAATATAACTTGCGTTTATTTTTGAAAAAAACGCAAATATGGCGAAAATTTTGAAAATTTTGCAATTTTCAAACTTTGAATTTTTATTCTCTTAAAACAGAGAAATATATTACACAAAATAGTTAAGAAATAACATTTCCCACATGTCTACTTTTTGGAACCAAAATTTTTTTCTGTTAGGAAATTATAAGGGTTAAAAGTTGACCAGCGATTTCTCATTTTTACAACAAAATTTACAAAGCCATTTTTTTTAGGGACCACCTCACATTTGAAGTCACTTTGAGGGGTCTATATGGCAGAAAATACCCAAAAGTGACACCATTCTAAAAACTGCATCCTCAAGGTACTCAAAATCACATTCAAGAATTTTATTAACTCTTCAGGTGCTTCACAGGAGCTGAAGCAACGTGGAAGGAAAAAATTAATATTTAACTTTTTAGCCACAAAAATGATCTTTTACAAACTTTTTTTTTTATTTTCACAAGGGTAAAAGGAGAAAATGGACAGATAAAGTTGTTGTGCAATTTCTCCTGAGTACGCCAATACCCCATATGTGGGGGAAAACCACTGTTTGGGCACAGCTCGTAAGGGAAGGAGCGTCGTTTGACTTTTTCAAACTAAAATTGGCTGGAATTGAGATTGGACACCATGTCGCGTTTGGAGAGCCCCTGATGCACCTAAACAGTGGAAACCCCCATAAGTGACACCATTTTGGAAACTATACCCCCTAAGGAACTTATCTAGATCTGTTGTGAGCACTTTGAACCCCCAAGTGTTTCACAAAAGTTTATAATGCCTGGGTGTGAAAAAAAAAACAAAAAACAATTTTACACAAAAATTATTTTTAGCCCCAAATTTTTGATTTTTCCCAAGGAAATTGGACTCCAAAACTTGTTGTCCAATTTGTCCTGAGTACGCTGATACCCCATATGTGGGGGGGAAACTGTTTGGGCGCACGGCAGGGCTTGGAAATGAAGTAGTAACGTTTTGGAATGCAGACGTTGATGGGGGTCATGTTCCGTTTGCAGTGCCCCAGATGAGCCTAAACAGTGGAAACCCCCACAAGTGACCCCATTTTGGAAACTATACCCCCTAAGGAACTTATCTAGATCTTTGATGAGCACTTTGAACCCCCAAGTGCTTCACACAAATTTATAATGCCCGGGCATGAAAATAAAAAATCCTATTTTTTTCCCACAAAAATTATCTTTTAGTCACTAATTTTTTATTTTCCCAAGGGTAACAGGAGAAATTGGACCACAAAAGTTATTGTCCAATTTGTCCTGAGTACGCTGATACCCCATATGTGGGGGGGAACCACTGGGCGCACAGCAGAGCTCGGAATGGAAGGAGCACCATTTGACTTTTTCCAACCAAAATTGGCTGAAATTGAGATTGGACGCCATGTTGCATTTGGAGAGCCCCTGATGTGCCTAAACAGTGGAAACCCCCCACAAGTGACTCTATTTGGGAAACTAGACCTCCTAAGGAACTTATGTAGATCTTTGGTGAGCAGTTTGAACCCCCAAGTACTTCACACAAGTTTATAACGTAGAGCCGTAAAATTAAAAAATCATATTTTTTCCACAAAAATGATCTTTTCACCCCAATTTTTATTTTCCCAAGGGTAACAAGACTCCAAAAGTTATTGTGCAATTTGTCCTGAGTGCGCTGATACCCCATATGTGGGGGTAAACCACTGTTTGGGTGCATGGCAGAGTTTGGAAGGGAAGGAGCTCCGTTTGACTTTTTCAACGCAGAATTGACTGGATGCCATGTCGTGTTTGGAGAGCTTCTGATCTGCCTAAACAGTGGAAACCTCCAACAAATGACACCATTTTGGAAAATAGACCCCTCAAGGAACTTATCTAGATGTGTGGTGAGCACTTTGAACCCGAAGTGCTACACAGAAGTTTATAACGTACAGCCGTAAAAATAAAAAATCCTTTTTTTTTTACAAGAATGATTTTTTCACCCCCAATATTTTATTTTCACAAGGGTAACAGGAGAAATTGGACCCCCAAAAGTTGTTGTCCAATTTGTCCTGAGTACGCTGATACCCAATATGTGGGAGAAAACTACTGTATGGGCAGACGTTGGGGCTCGGAAGGGAAGTAGTGACGTTTTGGATTGCGGACTTTGATGGAATGGTCTGGGGGCGTCATGTCGCATTTGGAGAGCCACTGATGCGCCTAAACAGTGGAAACCCCCCACAAGTGACCCCATTTTGGAAAATAGACCCCACAAGGAGCTTATCTAGATGTGTGGTGAGCACTTTGAACCCCGAAGTGCTTCACAGAAGTTTATAACGTACAGCCGTAAAAATAAAAAATCCTTTTTTTTTCTTTTCACAAAAATGATTTTTTTTGCCCCCAATAATTTATTTTCACAAGGGTAACAGGAGAAATTGGACCCCAAAAGTTGTTGTCCAATTTGTCCTGATTACGTTGATACCCAATATGTGGGAGAAAACTACTGTATGGGTACAAGTTGGGGCTCGGAAGGGAAGTAGTGACGTTTTGAATTGCAGACTTTGATGGAATGGTCTGGGGGCGTCATGTCGCATTTGGAGAGCCCCTGATGCGCCTAAACAGTGGAAACCCCCCACAAGTGACCCCATTTTGGAAAATAGACCCCACAAGGAACTTATCTACATGTGTGGTGAGCGCTATGAAGCCCCAAGTGCTTCACAGAAGTTTATAAAGTACAGCCGTTTAAAACAAAAAAATCATTTTTTTTTACAAAAATGATATTTTCGCCCCAGTTTTTTATTTTCCCAAGGGTAACAGAAGAAATAGGACAAATTGCACAATAACTCTTGGGGTCCAGAGTACGCTGATACCCCATATGTGGGGGTAAACTACTGTTTGGGCGCATGGCAGGGCTCAGAAGTGAAGGAGCACCGTTTGACTTTTTCAACGCAGAATTGGCTGGAATTGAGATCAGACGCCATGTCACATTTGGAGAGCCCCTGATGTGCCTTAACAGCGGAAACCCCCCAATTCTAACTCCAACCCTAACCCCAACACACCCCTAACCCTAGTCCCAACCCTAACCACAAACCTAACCCTAACACACCCCTAACCCTAATCCCAACCCTAATCCTAACTTTAGCGCCAACCCTAACCCTAACTTTAGCCGCAACCCTAACCCTAATGAGAAAATGGAAATAAATACATTTTTTTTTTATTTTATTATTTTTCCCTAACTAAGGAGGTGATAAAGGGGGGTTTGATTTACTATTTATAGTGTGTTTTTATGATTGGCTGCTGTCACGCTAAAAGACGCTTTTTATTGCAAAAAATAGTTTTTGCATCACCACATTTTGAGAGCTATAATTTTTGCATATTTTCACAGAATCATGTGAGGGTTTATTTTTTGCGGTACGGGTTGACGTTTTTATTGGTACCATTTTTGAGCACGTGACATTTTTGATCGCTTTTTATTTCTATTTTTGGGAGGTTAGAATGAACAAAAATCAGCAATTCATGAATTTCTTTTGGGGGAGGCGTTTATACCGTTCCGCTTGTGGTAAAATTGATAAAGCAGTTTTATTCTTCGGGTTAGTACGATTATGGCGATACCTCATTTATATCATTTTTTTATGTTTTGGCACTTTTATAGAATAAAAACTATTTTATATAAAAAAATTATTATTTTTGCATCGCTTTATTCTGCGAGCTATAACTTTTGTTTTTTCATTGATGACGCTGTATGGCGGCTCGTTTTTTGCGGGACAAGATGACATTTTCAGCGGTAATATGTTTATTTATATCGGTCTTTTTGATCTCGTGTTATTCCACTTTTTGTTCGGCGGTATGATGATAAAGCATTGATTTTTTGCTTTTTTTTTTTTTAAGGGGTTAATTAGTGGGACAGTTTTATAGGGGGGGGTCGTTACGGACGCGGCGATACCAAATATGTGTACTTTTATTGTTTTGTTTTTTTTTTATTTACAGGAAAAAATGAATTTTTTGGGGAATTTTTTTTTTCTTTATTTGGAATTTTTTTTAAAACATGTTTATTTTTTTCACTTTTTTACTTTGTCTCAGGGTGGGACATCACTGTATTTTATCAGATCGCTGGTGTGACAGTGTGCACAGCACTCTGTCACACCAGCGATCGCACAGGCATAGCTGCTGGCTTCTCAGTGCCTGCTCTCAGCAGGCACTGAGGAAGCCGCCTCCCGGAAGGACCCAGCGGCCATCTTGGATCCGGGTCCTTGGAGGGAGGAAGGCCTCAGAACAGCGCGAACAGGTCTCAGGGAAGCGTGCAGGGAGCCCCCTCCCTACGCGATGCTCCCGTGCCCTGGTACACCGCGATCATGTTTGATTGCGGTGTGCCAGGGGTTAATGTGCCGGGAGCGGTCCGTGACTGCTCCTGACACACAGTCCCGGGTGTCAGCTGTGATAATCAGCTGACACCGGCGGCGATTAGCTGCGCTGCCGCTGGGAGCGCAGCTGATCGCCCATGACGTACTATCCCGTCCATGGGCAGATTGTCACTGGGTTTCATGGACGGGATAGTACGTCTGATGTCAGAGAGGGGTTAATTACGTGCACAGATAATGATTCCAGCACCTAGCGGAATACTAAGGAAATCTTGAAAACATGCGGCCCTCAAGGAATGCAGTTTGAGACCCCTGACATAGGGTTTTGTCGGATTCAAAAAAAGTTGTAAAATAACTTGTGAGGTCCATCTGTTTGCTATTCCCCTTTGGGAAAGTGAAAAAGTGGGGCTTATATTTTGTGAAGAATTCCAAAATTAACAACACATAAAGTGAAACACGTCAGATATGAAAAATGAGCCCTGATTAGGAACACAAAACTGTGTGCGAGAAGTTATTATCAAAGTATTTTGGGAACTAACTACTGTAGTCAAAAATTGTGACTATAGACAATAACACATGAAATGATCAAACTCCACAGTCTTCATCAGTAAAAAATGAGTAACTAGTGGTGAAACCTCTCTGAGTTAATTACAGTATGTGGCTCGGTGGCTCTTGGCAATCTAAACTATCGTAAGGGCCAATATTTGATGAGTTTCAAGAAATAATATTAGATAGGGCATCACGGTGGCTCAGTGGATAGCACTACAGCCTTGCAGCGCTGGAGTCCTGGGTTTGAGTCCCACCAAGGACAACACCTGCAAGGAGTTTGTATGTTCTCCCCGTGTTTGCGTGGGTTTCCTCCGGGTACTCCGGTTTCCTCCCACACTCCAAAAACATACTGATAGGGAATCTAGATTGTGAGCCCCATCGGGGACAGCGACGATAATGTGTGCAAACTGTAAAGCGCTGCGGAATATGTTAGCGCTATATAAAAATAAAGATTTTTATTAAAAAATAAAGATTATTATTATAGTCAAAGATAAGAGAAATTATTAGTGCTCCCCATTTCAGTAAATTGTGCAGTAATCTGAAACAGTAAAGATGTATATCTTTGTACCGTGTTAGCCAGTAGATAGAAAAATATTTAGAGTTGAGTAATCTGAATTCATTTTGATCAAAAACAGATTTTTAATTTATGATGGGGAGTGAATCCATGAAACCAGGGCTGGAGCCATGCCAACACATCTCCTGCAGGCGTGACTAAATGTATATTACAGCCATCAGCCACGCACTGCTTAGAGATACAGGTGCTTCTCACAAAATTATAATATCATCAAAAAGTTCATTTATTGCCGTTCTTCAATACAAAAAGTGAAACTCATTATGTAGAGTCATTAGAGTGATCTATTTCACGTGTTTATTTCTGTTATTGATGATTATGGCTTACAGCCAATGAAAACCCAAAAGTCATTATCTCAGTAAATTAGAATACTTTATAACACCAGCTTGAAAAATTCTTTTAAAATCGGAAATGTCCTACTGAAATGTATGTTCAGTAAATGCACTCAATACTTGGGTGGGGCTCCTTTTTCATCAATTACTGCATCAGTGCGGCGTGGCATGGAGGCGATCAGCCTGTGGCACTGCTGAGGTGTTATGGAAGCCCAGGTTGCTTTGATAGCAGCTTTCAGCCCGACTGTATTGTTGGGTCTAGTGTCTCTCATCTTTCTCTTGACAATACCTCATAGATTCTCTATGGGGTTAAGGTCTGCTGAGTTTGCTGGCCAATCAAGCACAGTGATGCTGTTGTTTGTAAACCAGGTATTGGTACTTTTGGCAGTGTGGACAGGTGACAAGTCCTACTGGAGAATGACATTTCCATCTCCAATAAGCTTGTCGGCAGAGGGAAGCATGAAGTGCTCTAAAATTTCCTGGAAGACGACTGTGCTGACTTTGGGCTTGATAAAACACAGTGGACCTACAACAGCAGATGACATGGCTCCCCAAACCATCAGTTATTGTGGAAACTTCACACTAGACCTCAAGCAGCTTGGATTGTGGCCTCTCCACTCTTCCTCCAGACTCTGGGACCTTGATTTCCAAATGAAATGCAAAATTTACTTTCATCTGAAAACAACACCTTGGACCACTGAGTAACAGTCCAGTTCTTTTTGTCCTTGGCCCAGGTAAAACCTTTCTGGTGTTGTCTATTGATCATGAGTGGCTTGACACAAGGAATGCGACACTTGTAGTCCATGTCCTAGATACGTCTGTGCGTGGTGGCTGTTGAAGAAATTACTCCAGCAGCAGTCCACTCCTTGTGAATCTCCCCAAAATTTTTGAAGGGCCTTTTCTTAACAATCCTTTCAAGGTTGCGGATATCCCGGTTGCTGGTTTTCTACCACACTTTTCCTTATACTCCACTTTTCATTAATATGCTTGGATACAGCACTCTGTAAACAGCCAGCTTCTTTAGCAATGACCTTTTGTGACTTACCTTCCTTGTGGAGTGTGTCAGTGACTGCCTTCTGGACATCTGTCAAGTCAGCAGTCTTCCCCATGATTGTGGAGCTACTGAAACTGGCTAAGGAACCTTTTTAAAGCTTAGGAAGCCTATGGAGGTGTTTTCTCCCACATATTGGGTATCAGCGTACTCAGGACAAATTGGACAACAACTTTTGGGGTCCAATTTCTCCTGTTACCCTTGTGAAATAAAATATTGGGGGCGAAAAAAATAATTTTTGTAAAAAAATTTTTTTTTTATTTTTACGGCTGTACGTTATAAACTTCTGTGAAGCACTTTGGGGTTCAAAGTGCTCACCACACATCTAGATAAGTTCCTTGTGGGGTCTATTTTCCAAAATGGGGTCACTTGTGGGGGGTTTCCACTGTTTCGGTGCATCAGGGGCTCTCCAAATGCGACATGACGCCCCTTGACCATTCCATCAAAGTCTGCAATCCAAAACGTCACTACTTCCCTTCCTAGCCCCAACTTGTACCCATACAGTAGTTTTCTCCCACATATTGGGCATCAGCGTACTCAGCAGAAATTGGACAACAACTTTTGGGGTCCAATTTTTCCTGTTACCCTTGTGAAAATAAAATATTGGGGACGAAAAAATCATTTTTGTAAAAAAAAAAAAAAGATTTTTTATTTTACGGCTGTACGTTATAAACTTCTGTGTAGCACTTGGGGGTTCAAAGTGCTCACCACACATCTAGATAAGTTCCTTGAGGGGTCTAGTTTCCAAAATGGTGTCATTTGTCGGGGGTTTCCACTGTTTAGGCAGATCAGGAGCTCTCCAAACATGACATGGCATCCAGCCAATTCTGCGTTGAAAAAGTCAAACGGCGCTCCTTCCCTTCCAAACTCTGCCATGCACTCAAACAGTGGTTTACCCCCACATATGGGGTATCAGCGTACTCAGGACAAATTGCACAATAACTTTTAGAGTCTTGTTACCCTTGGGAAAATAAAAATTGGGGTGAAAAGATCATTTTTGTGGAAAAAATATGATTTTTTAATTTTACGGCTCTACGTTATAAACTTGTGTGAAGCACTTGGGGGTTCAAAGTGCTCACCAAATCTCTAGATAAGTTCCTTAGGGGGTCTAGTTTCCAAAATGTGGTCACTTGTGGGGGGTTTCTACTGTTTAGGCTCATCTGGGGCACTGCAAACAGAACATGACCCCCATCAACGTCTGCATTCCAAAACGTTACTACTTCCTTTCCAAGCCCTGCCGTGCGCCCAAACAGTTCCTCCCCCACATATTTGGTATCAGCGTACTCAGGACAAATTGGACAACAACTTTTGGGGTCCAATTTCCTTGGGAAAAATCAAAAATTTGGGATTAAAAATCATTTTTGTGGAAAATTTTATTTTTTTTCACACCCAGGCATTATAAACTTTTGTGAAACACTTGGGGGTTCAAAGTGCTCACAACAGATCTAGATAAGTTCCTTAGGGGGTCTAGTTTCCAAAATGGTGTCACTTGTTGGGGGTTTCCACTGTTTAGGCGCATCAGGGGCTCTCCAAATGCGACATGGCGTCCAATCTCAATTCCAGCCAATTTTAGTTTTAAAAAGTCAAACGGCGCTCCTTCCCTTACGAGCTCTGCCGTGCGCCCAAACAGTGGTTTTCCCTCACATATGGGGTATTGGTGTACTCAGGAGAAATTGCACAACAACTTTGTTTGTCCATTTTCTTCTTTTACCCTTGTGAAAATAAAAAAAAAGTTTGTAAAAGATAATTTTTGTGGCTAAAAAGTTAAATATTAATTTTTTCCTCCACATTGTTTCAGCTCCTGTGAAGCACCTGAAGGGTTAATAAACTTCTTGAATGTGGTTTTGAGTACCTTGAGGGTTTCAGTTTTTAGAATGGTGTCACTTTTGGGTATTTTCTGCTATATAGACCCCTCAAAGTGACTTCAAATATGAGTGGTCCCTAAAAAAAATGGCTTTGTAAATTTTGTTGTAAAAATGAGAAATCGCTGGTTAACTTTTAACCCTTATAATTTCCTAAGAAAAAATTTTTTTATTGCAAAATTGTGCTGATGTAAAGTAGACATGTGCGAAATGTTATTTCTTAACTATCTTGTGTGACATATTTCTCTGTTTTAAGGGAATAAAAATTCAAAGTTTGAAAATTGCAAAATTTTCACCATATTTGCATTTTTTTCAAAAATAAACACAAGTTATATAATAGAAATTTTACCAATAACGTGAAGTACAATATGTCACGAGAAAACAATCTCAGAATCGCGAAGATCTGTTGAAGCGTTCCAGAGTTATAACCTCATAAAGAGACAGTGGTCAGAATTGTAAAAATTGGCCCGGTCATTAACGTGCAAACCACCCTTGGGGGTGAAGGGGTTAAGATCGCCGCCCAAAAGGTGGACCAGTGGAAGGGTTGGTCTTTAACCCTGAGGGAAAGGGTCAACTTGGCCAAAGGCTTTCTGCTTCCCTTGTTAATATACCTGGGCAGTGTCTGCGTCTTGCCAGAACCTCTCTGGACACGGGTCTATAGCCTGTTCTTCCAGCTGTTATGGGGGAACAGGCTTAACCTAATTAAGAGAGAGGTCACGTACCGTACGAGGAGACTAGGTGGGTTGGGTATGGTCAACCCGGTGTTGTTTCTTATAAACACCTTTCTTAAGATCAATGTTGCCAACCTCTATTCAGAGAGGGCTCCTCTGTGGGTATTTTCCTGCAGGGGTTGGTTTTGGCCTTTCTTCCAGGAATGGGAGACAGGAGGGCAGGTGAAGGACCTGCGCACACCACACGGACATCTCCTGGCTTATGCTACCCCGGTTCTGAAGGTGATCCGCCGGTGGGGTCTGGGAATGTGGGAAATCAGGACCATGTCGAGGAAATTCCTTGACAGCAGGGTTCTGTTGACCCATTTCCAGAAGCCCCTGGTGCTCAAGGATTGCCCAGGATGGGATCTGGAGTTTGGGCTTGGGTTATTAAATTCCAAGCGGATGCCCTTGAAGTTTTGGGACTTGGCCTGGCGCTGCTTCCATGGGAGGCTGTATGTAAGGGACAACCTGAAGTGCAGGAGCTCCGATGATCGGGGTTGTCCCCGTGAGGAGTATGGAGACATGTAGGAAAGCATGGAGCACTTCCTCCTTCAGTGTCCCTTTAATACAGGGATCTACAACAGGGTGAGTGCTTCCATAGGCTTGCCTAGGCTGGCGTCCCTTTCTTATCCGGAGTGGGCTTATGGGGCATTCAGATCCCTGGGTGGCCGAGAACGGAGCACTTTATTCCTAGCTAGTGTAGTCATTAGGTTCCACACTTGGAGTGCACGGAGTTTAGTTTCCACGCAGCGGAAAGTCCTCCCCCAGGATGAGGTGGTTAGAAACATCTTGGGTGACCTGGGGAAGGTGCGCTCTTTGGAGTTCGAGAGGCTGGGTGCAAGGAGGGCCTCTTTGCTTTGGAGGGGTTTCTCCTTTAACGTGCCTAGGGAGAGCTCATCTGTGTGAGATTGTTGGTGGGGTAAGATAAGGTGGTGTGGGTGTTGAGGGAGAGAAAAGTAGGGACAGATAGGGCCAGGGAGGGCCAGTTTAGGGATAGCTAGATAGTTAGTTATGATAAGCTAGGTAGAGTAGGGATAGGTAGGGACAGGTAGGGATAGTTAGGGTCAGTTTCTTTTCTTTTAGGGACAGATTTAGTTGGTGAGGGACAGGGTGCGTGTGTTGGTGGTTAGGGATGGGGCCTCTTAGGACTCCAGTTTCCCGGTGGTGGGCTGGTGTGTGGCACATTTAGCTTTTTGTTTTGTAAATTCAGGAAATAATGGATATTGGGCTTGCAGGCGCTGAACTTGGGCCTTGTAAGTTATGTGGTCAGTGTATAGTGTTAATGTCTATAAATGTTTATAATGTTGTGGTTAAAGTAAAGTAATGTAATGTATTGTTCTTGTGTGGTAGGTCTGTTAATGTTATGTATTGTATATAAGTGTAAATAGTTATATGTTTGGGGGGTATAGTTTAGGTTGGGTGGGGGTTTTTGTGTGTGGGGAGGGCATGGAACTTGCCATGGACCCGAGGGTTGTAAATTTCTAAGGGCATAAACTTTCATGGATGCGTCAAGTTTGCTGTGAAAAGGGCATGAACTCATGGACCTGTGGTGTGGTGGAGGGAAAAAGGAAAAAAAAAAAAAATTTTTGTGCATGTCTTAGGGTATGTTTCCACATTAAGGAAACAGTCCGGATTAGCTGTGTGTTTGACGCTGTGCGTTGGCGCAGCGTCAAACACGCAGCGTCCAGATGTTACAGCATAGTGGAGGGGATTTCAAGAAATCCCGTCTCCACTATGCTGCAAAACATGCAGGCGGAAGACCTGCGTTTCCGGACATGCGGCGCGTCTTATCAGACCGCAGCATGTCCTAGTCCGTTGCGGCGACGCTATGTAGCCCTGCGATCATTCCGGATGTGTTCCGGAGGTGTCCTGAACACATCCGGAAAGAGCACGCGTACAAAAGGGGACGGGGCTTTGGGCGGAGCGGAATTTCCTCTCCGTCCAAAGCGCTGTGTTTCCGGACCGTGGAACCACAGCCTTATTGTGTGTATATAGGTTGAAGTTGTATGTATGGCCAGGTGAGGCCTTTTCCCTTTTTTTGGGGTGTGTCAGTGTGTGTGCATATGTTTCTTTTATGTTTTTAATTTTGGTTAGGGGTAATGTTCCTGTGGAAGCTGCAATAGCTTTGGAAGGACTAAGGACTTTTTGGTTTATTTGATGCTGGTTTCTTTTGTTTCTGTTACTTATTTTAGCTATGTTTTATTTATGTACAGTTTATTATTATGATGTATTGTTTATATTTTCATAATAAAAGAGTTGCATCCACTGAGGCCCCTGATCATGTGACCCCTGACTCCTCCCTCCTGTGACCTCATCACAGGTCCTGTGCACACTGAGAACCCTGATCATGTGACCCATGACTCCTCCCCTCCTATGACCTCATCACAGGTCCTGCAGACACTGAGACCCCTGATCATGTGACCCTGACTCCTCCCCTCCTGTGACCTCATCACAGGTCCTGTGCACACTGAGGCCCCTGATCATGTGACCCATGACTCCTCCCCTCCTGTGACCTCTTCACAGGTCCTGTGCGCACACTGAGGCCCTGATCATGTGACCCCTGACTCCTCCCCTCCTGTGACCTCATCACAGGTCCTGTGCGCACAGAGCAGCCATATATGTGGAGTGCGGCTCTGCGGGTGGAGGTCGGTGCTGGAGGCTCCATTATTCTCTATGTGGAGTGTGGCTCTGCAGGTGGAGGTAGGTGCTGGAAGCTCCATTATTCTCTATGTGGAGTGCGGCTCTGCGGGTGGAGGTAGGTGCTGGAGACTCCATTATTCTCTATGTGGAGTGCGGCTCTGCGGGTGGAGGTCGGTGCTGGAGGCTCCATTATTCTCTATGTGGAGTGCGGCTCTGCGGGTGGAGGTCGGTGCTGGAGGCTCCATTATTCTCTATGTGGAGTGTGGCTCTGCGGGTGGAGGTCGGTGCTGGAGGCTCCATTATTCTCTATGTGGAGTGAGGCTCTGCGGGTGGAGGTCGGTGCTGGAGGCTCCTTATCTCTATGTGGAGTGTGGCTCTGCGGGTGGAGGTCGGTGCTGGAGGCTCCATTATTCTCTATGTGGAGTGCGGCTCTGCGGGTGGAGGTCGGTGCTGGAGGCTCCATTATTCTCTATGTGGAGTCCGGCTCTGCGGGTGGAGGTCGGTGCTGAGGTTCCATTATTCTCTATGTGGAGTGTGGCTCTGCGGGTGGAGGTCGGTGCTGGAGGCTCCATTATTCTCTATGTGGAGTGTGGCTCTGCGGGTGGAGGTCGGTGCTGGAGGCTCCATTATTCTCTTGTGGAGTCGGCTCTGCGGTGTGGAGGTCGGTGCTGGAGGCTCCATTATTCTCTATGGGAGTGTGGCTCTGCGGGTGGAGGTAGTGCTGGAGGCTCCATTATTTTATATGTGGAGTGCGGCTCTGCGGGTGGAGGTCGGTGCTGGAGGCTCCATTATTCTCTATGTGGAGTGCGGCTCTGCGGGTTGAGGTCGGTGCTGGAGGCTCCATTATTCTCTATGTGGAGTGTGGCTCTGCGGGTGGAGGTAGGTGCTGGAGGCTCCATTATTCTCTATGTGGAGTGTGGCTCTGCGGGTGGAGGTAGGTGCTGGAGCTCCATTATTCTCTATGTGGAGTGCGGCTCTGCGGGTGGAGGTCGGTGCTGGAGGCTCCATTATTCTCTATGTGGAGGTGGCTCTGCGGGTGGAGGTAGGTGCTGGAGGCTCCATTATTCTCTATGTGGAGTGCGGCTCTGCGGGTGGAGGTCGGTGCTGGAGGCTCCATTATTCTCTATGTGGAGTGCGGCTCTGCGGGTGGAGGTCAGGTGCTGGAGGCTCCATTATTCTCTATGTGGAGTGCGGCTCTGCGGGTGGAGGTAGGTGCTGGAGGCTCCATTATTCTCTATGTGGAGTGCGCTTGCGGGTGGAGGTCGGTGCTGGAGGCTCCATTATTCTATGTGGAGTGTGGCTCTGCGGGTGGAGGTAGTGCTGGAGGCTCCATTATTCTCTATGTGGAGTGGCTCTGCGGGTGGAGGTAGGTGCTGGAGACTCCATTATTCTCTATGTGGAGTGCGGCTCTGCGGGTGGAGGTCGGTGCTGGAGGCTCCATTATTCTCTATGTGGAGTGCGGCTCTGCGGGTGGAGGTGGTGCTGGAGGCTCCATTATTCTCTATGTGGAGTGCGGCTCTGCGGGTGGAGGTAGGTGCTGGAGGCTCCATTATTCTCTATGTGGAGTGCGGCTCTGCGGGTGGAGGTCGGTGCTGGAGGCTCCATTATCTCTATGTGGAGTGGCTCTGCGGGTGGAGGTAGGTGCTGGAGGCTCCATTATTCTCTATGTGGAGTGCGGCTCTGCGGGTGGAGGTCGGTGCTGGAGGCTCCATTATCTCTATGTGGAGTGTGGCTCTGAGGGTGGAGGTTTCGGTGCTGGAGGCTCCATTATTCTCTATGTGGAGTGTTGGGGAGCTGGGGCTTTTCAGTAGGTGTGGAGTGGTGCTGGAGCTCCATATTCCTATTGGAGTGGGCCTGCGGTGGAGGTGGTGCTGGAGGCTCCATTTATTTCTTTTATGTGGAAAGTGGGCTCTGCGGGTGGAGGTAGGTGCTGGAGGCTCCTTATTCTTATGTGGAGTGGGCTCTGCGGGTGGAGGTGGTGCTGGAGCTCCATATTTCTATGTGGATGGCTCGGGGAGTAGGTGGGCCCTTATTCTTATGGAGTGGGCTCTGCGGGTGGAGGTGGTGCTGAGGCTCCATTATTCTTAGTGGAGTGGCTCTGCGGGGGAGGTAGGTGTGGAGGCTCCATTATTCTCTATGTGGAGTGGGCTTGGGTGGAGGTGGTGCTGGAGGCTCATTATTCTTTGTGGAGTGCGGCTCTGCGGGTGGAGGTAGGTGTGGAGGCTCCATATTCTCTATGTGGAGTGGGCTCTGCGGGTGGAGGTGGTGCTGGAGCTCATTATTCTTATGTGGATGTTGGGGTGGAGGTGGTGCTGGAGGCTCCATTTTCTTATGTGGAGTGGGCTCTGCGGGTGGGGTGTGCTGGAGGCTCCATTATTCTCTATGTGGAGTGTGCTCTGCGGTGGAGGTGGTGTGGAGGCTCCATTATTCTCTATGTGGAGTGGGCTTGGGTGAGGTAGTGCTGAGCTCCATTATCCTATGGGGTGGGCTCTGCGGGTGAGGTGGTGCTGAGGCTCCTTATTCTCTATGTGGAGTGGGCTCTGCGGTGAGTGGTGCTGGAGGCTCCATTATCTCTATGTGGAGGCGGCTCTGCGGGTGAGGTGTGCTGGAGCTCCATTATTCTCTATGTGGAGTGGGTCTGGGGTGGGTCGGTGTGGAGGCTCCATTATTCTCTATGTGAGTGCGCTCTGCGGGTGGAGGTCGGTGCTGGAGGCTCCATTATTCTCTATGTGGAGTGTGGCTCTGCGGGTGGAGGTAGGTGCTGGAGGCTCCATTATTCTCTATGTGGAGTGCGGCTCTGCGGGTGGAGGTCGGTGCTGGAGGCTCCATTATTCTCTATGTGGAGTGCGGCTCTGCGGGTGGAGGTCGGTGCTGGAGGCTCCATTATTCTCTATGTGGAGTGCGGCTCTGCGGGTGGAGGTAGGTGCTGGAGGCTCCATTATTCTCTATGTGGAGTGCGGCTCTGCGGGTGGAGGTCGGTGCTGGAGGCTCCATTATACTCTATGTGGAGTGTGGCTCTGCGGGTGGAGGTAGGTGCTGGAGGCTCCATTATTCTCTATGTGGAGTGTGGCTCTGCGGGTGGAGGTAGGTGCTGGAGACTCCATTATTCTCTATGTGGAGTGCGGCTCTGCGGGTGGAGGTCGGTGCTGGAGGCTCCATTATTCTCTATGTGGAGTGCGGCTCTGCGGGTGGAGGTCGGTGCTGGAGGCTCCATTATTCTCTATGTGGAGTGCGGCTCTGCGGGTGGAGGTAGGTGCTGGAGGCTCCATTATTCTCTATGTGGAGTGCGGCTCTGCGGGTGGAGGTCGGTGCTGGAGGCTCCATTATACTCTATGTGGAGTGTGGCTCTGCGGGTGGGGGTAGGTGCTGGAGGCTCCATTATTCTCTATGTGGAGTGCGGCTCTGCGGGTGGAGGTCGGTGCTGGAGGCTCCATTATACTCTATGTGGAGTGTGGCTCTGCGGGTGGAGGTCGGTGCTGGAGGCTCCATTATTCTCTATGTGGAGTGTTGCTCTGCAGGTGGAGGTAGGTGCTGGAGGCTCCATTATCCTCTATGTGGAGTGTGGCTCTGCGAGTGGAGGTCGGTGCTAGAGGCTCCATTAGGCCGGAGTCACACTGGCGACAAAATCGGACGACTGCAATGCTTTGAAATATCGCATTGAAGTCGGACCTATGTTAATCTGTGGAGCAGCTCCCAGTATCAGATTTTTTGTGGTCCGTTTTAAACGTCCGTGTACAATCGCAGCATGCTGCGATTGTCACCGATTGTCGTTCGACAATCGCCAATGCAAGTCTATGGGAGCGATGAAAAATCGGATTACAAACGGACCACACTGTGTGACTTGCGATGAAATCGCATCGGTGTCCTTTAGAAAAGCCGGCAATTCATCCCCGGCTATACTGTAAAATCACACTGACAGCTTTAATAAAGACTAGAAAGAATAGATACATACACATAGAACACATATATATATATATATATATATATATATATATATATACATGTCATTGTGACATGTACACATACATATATTTATAGTTCCTAGACTTCTACATACTGTTATAGCCGCTAATTCAATTGCCGGGTTTTGTGAAATCACAGAAGCCGACATGAAATGATACATTGTTTCCACACAGTTAACCATGTAATTTCATGTATTTTTATATATGTTTGAAACATACAATTACATGAGTGTATTTGTGCAAAATTTCAGACATGTAGGGGTTAATTAAAGGTGTAATTTCGTTGAAAAAAAATGCGTGGGCTCCCGCTGTATTTTCTCCACCAGACAGACAAAGCAAAGCGAGTGGGGGCAGATAATAATAGCCTAGGGAGGGTACATTTTTTTTGTGCCCCCCCTGGCTACTAACATCTGCCCCAGACACCCCAGAAAGGGCAAATCTATAATTAGATTCGCCCTTTCTGGCACTTTGCCCGTCTATTCCCATTGCCCTGTAGCGGTGGCGAATGGGTTAATCTCACCTTACTGTCACCTTAGTATTGAAAGGTGACCTTAAGGCAGGTTAATAATTGATAGCTGTCAATTAGACAACTATTAATTATTAATCCTATTGAAGTAAATAAAAAAACACACACACTTTAAGAATAAATAATTTTAATGAAATAAAAACACATTTTTTTGACCATATTTTATTTTACACTTAATCCGTGCGAAGCCATTGATCTCCTAAAATAAAGAAAAAAAAATAAAACAACATTATTCTTACCTATTCCGCCGATCTGTCACGTCCCACGCTGTAATCCTTCACAAAGGGTTAACTAGCTTTGAGCCAAGCAGTGCAAGTAATCCTGCATGCTCAGCTCAAAGCTCCTGAATGAATAAGTTCCTCTCCTGGCGACAGGAGAGGATGTGTTTCATGAATGAAGCTTAATTGATTGTGTCCACTTTCCCTTTAGGTCAGGTCACTACAGTTAAATTGCCAATAAATCAATTAAGCTCCATTCATGAATCTATTCCTCTACTTTCGCTGGGAGAGGAACTTATTCATTCAGGGGAATACAGGTCTGAGACAGCATTATTAGCTCTCTGCGACCTGTAACCTGTTAACCCTTTCTGATGGATTACACCGTGGGACCTGACTGTACATCGGATTGGTAAGTATAATTTTGCTTTTTTATTTTATTTTTAGTACAGGAAATGGTTTTAGCAGGAAAATAAAATATGGTCAAAAACTGTGTGATTATTTAATTAAACTTATTTTTTATTAAAAGTGTGTGTGTTTGATTTTTCTTTCATACAATAGGATTAATAATTGATAGTTGTCTAATTGACAGCTCTCAATTATTAACCTGCCTTAAGGTCACCTTTCAATACTAAGGTGACAGTAAGGTAAGATTAACCCATTCGCCACCGCTACAGGGCAATGGGAATAGACGGGCAAAGTGCCAGAAAGGGCGAATCTAATTATAGATTTGCCCTTTCTGGGGTGTCTGGGGGCAGATGTTAGTAGCCAGGGGGGGCACAAAAAAAATGTACCCTCCCTAGGCTATTATTATCTGCCCCCACTCGCTTTGCTTTGTCTGTCTGGTGGAGAAAATACAGCGGGAGCCCACGCATTTTTTTTCAACGAATTTACACCTTTAATTAACCCCTACATGTCTGAAATTTAGCACACATATACTCATGTAATTGTATGTTTCAAACATATATAAAAATACATGAAATTACATGGTTAAATGTGTGGAAACAATGTATCATTTCATGTCGGCTTCTGTGATTTCACTGAAGCCGGCAATTGAATTAGCGGCTATAACAGTATGTAGAAGTGTAAGAATTATAAATATATGTGTATATATATATATGTCACAATGACATATATATATATATATATATATATATATATATATATATATATATATATATATATATATATATATATATATATATATATATATATATACTCTATGTGTATATATCTATTCTTTCTTTTGGCATTTAAATACTATTCTTTTGGATCCATTATATGTCAGTTTTGCAAGCCTGCGAGAAAATCTCGCAAGTCGGATGAAAATCGGATGTTACAAGGTACACACACATGCGATTAAATCGCATCTTTGAAGGAAAATCGGATGCCAGGCGGATGTGTGATGTTTGCATTTTGATCCGATTGTCGACCGTCTAAAACGGACCGATTTTTTTGTGGTTGTGTGTGACTCCGGCCTTATTCTCTATGTGGAGTGCGGGTGGAGGTAGGTGCTGGAGGCTCCATTATTCTCTATGTGGAGTGCGGCTCTGCGGGTGGAGGTCGGTGCTGGAGGCTCCATTATTCTCTATGTGGAGTGTGACTCTGCGGGTGGAGGTAGGTGCTGGAGGCTCCATTATTCTCTATGTGGAGTGTGACTCTGCGGGTGGAGGTCGGTGCTGGAGGCTCCATTATTCTCTATGTGGAGTGTGACTCTGCGGGTGGAGGTCGGTGCTGGAGGCTCCATTATTCTCTATGTGGAGTGTGGCTCTGCGGGTGGAGGTCGGTGCTGGAGGCTCCATTATTCTCTATGTGGAGTGTGGCTCTGCGGGTGGAGGTCGGTGCTGGAGGCTCCATTATTCTCTATGTGGAGTGTGGCTCTGCGGGTGGAGGTCGGTGCTGGAGGCTCCATTATTCTCTATGTGGAGTGCGGGTGGAGGTCGGTGCTGGAGGCTCCATTATTCTCTATGTGGAGTGCGGCTCTGCGGGTGGAGGTCGGTGCTGGAGGCTCCATTATTCTCTATGTGGAGTGTGGCTCTGCGGGTGGAGGTCGGTGCTGGAGGCTCCATTATTCTCTATGTGGAGTGTGACTCTGCGGGTGGAGGTTGGTGCTGGAGGCTCCATTATTCCCTATGTGCAGTGCGGCTCTGCGGGTGGAGGTCGTTGCTGGAGGCTCCATTATTCTCTATGTGGAGTGCGGCTCTGCGGGTGGAGGTAGGTGCTGGAGGCTCCATTATTCTCTATGTGGAGTGCGGCTCTGCGGGTGGAGGTCGGTGCTGGAGGCTCCATTATTCTCTATGTGGAGTGAGGCTCTGCGGGTGGAGGTCGGTGCTGGAGGCTCCATTATTCTCTATGTGGAGTGTGGCTCTGCGGGTGGAGGTAGGTGCTGGAGGCTCCATTATTCTCTATGTGGAGTGTGGCTCTGCGGGTGGAGGTAGGTGCTGGAGGCTCCATTATTCTCTATGTGGAGTGTGGCTCTGCGGGTGGAGGTAGGTGCTGGAGGCTCCATTATTCTCTATGTGGAGTGTGGCTCTGCGGGTGGAGGTCGGTGCTGGAGGCTCTATTATTCTCTATGTGGAGTGCGGCTCTGCAGGTGGAGGTAGGTGTTGGAGTCTCCATTATTCTCTATGTGGAGTGTGGCTCTGCGGGTGGAGGTCGGTGCTGGAGGCTCCATTATTCTCTATGTGGAGTGTGGCTCTGCGGGTGGAGGTCGGTGCTGGAGGCTCTATTATTCTCTATGTGGAGTGTGGCTCTGCGGGTGGAGGTCGGTGCTGGAGGCTCTATTATTCTCTATGTGGAGTGCGGCTCTGCGGGTGGAGGTAGGTGCTGGAGGCTGCACACCAGGACTGTAGCAGGTAAAGACCCCGATATCCACAAGTGTCCCTTGTAATTGGGGGAAACTATCACCTCTAATAATCCTCGGACAGTTCTGAAAAACACGGAGAAGTGCCCCTTTATGGAGGTGACAGAAAGTCTGTTTAGTCCCTTTATCTTCATAGTTTCAGCTCTAATCCAATGGTGAGAGAGCGATTTACCCTGAAGTCACAGATTGTGGTGTCCTTATACAATGTTATATTTAGGGGGTTTGTGTTGTCTCCTTATAAGAATCACAATGGTTTTCTTCCGTTTCCGCTGATAGATACAAACGACCCAACTATGAAAGATGGGAACCAAGGAATTATGTATTACGCTCATAGTACGGGGCCCCTTTATTACACAGTATTACACAGTATTGTCGGGAAACATTCATATAGACGCCGGTGGGGATGGAGTCAGTGACGACTCTGGACTAATATGTCTCTAGAGCCGTAGTAGAAGATGAAGATGTCGTCCTCATCATGAAGTAGTTATTTCTCCTGTCACGTGTAATGAATATCTCCTGCAGTATTACTAATGCCGATTCCAGGGTCGGTAAATGAGGAGAATTAGCGTTATGGAAGATGAGTCTATGAGGAACGTATTCAGCTGCCGACTCCGAGGAAGAAACTGCTTGTTGTCTGTGGCCTAAATATATAGGTTTTATTAGTAGATGTAAAGAAGAAAACTAAATACTGTAAAATAATAAATCTCCTCATATGTTTCCCTTATTATCTCCAGTAATTGTATTATTACACAGGATTTTATGATGTTACATCGGCTCATCTTCTTCTCATTCAGGTCTCTACAATATCGGATCCTCTCAGTGAAGATCTTCTATATAAGAGAATTTTCCTGATTTACCCATCAAAGATGGATATGGACAGAGAAAAGATGGTGGGAGAGGATATTACAGCTCACCCTAGAGATCCTCTTCCGGCTTACTGGAGAGGTGAGAGATTCTGATGACGTCACATTACATCATTCTTATCTGTGGGAATAACAGACTAAAAATAGTCCCGATGCTGTTGCATCGGGAGTGCGGTGAAATGAACATCTGTGTATCCTTAGTAGTGCTAACACCGCCAACAGATCGGCAATACCACTAAGAGCTGATAGATCGGCAACCCGGCGGCGGACGACCAATCACATCAGCTGCTAACGGTATTCAAATCAGGCACTAATACCGCTAGCAGCTGATTGGTCGCCAGCTTTGGCAGGGGATTCAAATCCCGCGCACAGCTCATTGGCTCAGCCTGCGGGCGGCTCAGCTAATGAGCGGTGCCGCGCGGGATTGAAATCCCCTGCCAAAGCCACGCAGCACCACTCAGTGACTGAGCTGCCAGCTGCTGAGCCAATGAGCGGCTCATGATTCAAATCCCCTCATTGGCTCAGCCTGCGGGGCGGGGGATTTGAATCCAGTGCCGCTCATTGGCTGAGCCGCCAATGAGTGGTGCCGTGCGGATTTGGCGGGGGTTTGAATCCTGCAACGCTCAGCCGGCGGGGGATTTGAATCCAGTGCCGCTCATTGGCTGAGCCGCCAATGAGCTGTACTGCGCGGCTTTGAGCGACGCGGCATTCAAAACCCCCGCCAAAGCCGCGCGACACCGCACATTGGCGGCTCAGCCAATGAGCGGCACTGGATTCAAATCCCCCGCCGGCTGAGCCAATGAGTGGTGCCGCGCAGGATTTGAATCCCCCACCAAAGCCGCGCAGCCAGGGGAGGCTCAGCCAATGAGCGGTGCTGCGCAGCTTTGGCGGGGGATTTGAGGGTATGTGCACACGTTGCAGATTTGACTGCTGAATTTTCTGCACAAAAACAGGACCTCTTGGCAGAAAACGCAGATGCTTTTTTCATGCGTTATTCATGCTTTTTTTTTTTTTCATGCGGATTTGTATGCATTTTTGTAAGCTAAATAAAGATATGTTATTTAACAAAAAAAAAGGTTTGTGACGTCATTTCTTGTCCAACCTCCTCTTTTAGAGTTGTCCAACCCACACTGCATTACACACACAGATAGACAGACAAATAAATAATAGATAATTGATAGACACATAGTTATGTAGGTAGATAATAGGTAGATAGATAGATAATAGATACATAGATAAGAGATCGAGAGATAAATAGATGCTAGATAAATAGATAATAGATAGTTGATAGATAGATGATAGATAATAGCTAAGTAGATAATAGATAGATGATAGATAAGTAGATGATAGATAGATGATAGATAATAGATAAGTAGACGATAGATAATAGATAAGTAGATGATAGATAGATAGATAGATAGATAGATAATAGATAGCTATCTAAGGCTGCTTTCACATTTGCGTTTGAGCGACCTGCACCTGTCTGCGCACGGCCGCCGCTAAGCTCTGCCCCCGGCCGCACCTCCTTCCGGCGGCTCCGCCTATGGGCGCATGACGCCGAATGCGACCTGCGTACCATATCTTTATCATTGGGTACGCAGGCCGTGCGCAGGTATGCGTTTGGCGGCGCATGCGTCCTTTTGACTGGTGCGGCGAGCGCACCAAAAAGCAGCATGCGACATTTTGGTGCGCTCGGCGCACCGTCAAAAGGACGCATGCGCCGCCAAACGCAAACCTGCGCACGGCCTGCGTACCCAATGGTAAAGATAGGGTACGCAGGTCGCATACGGCGTCATGCGCCCATTGGCGGAGCTGTCGGGAGGAGGCGTGGCCGGGGCGTAGCTTAGCGGCGGCCGTGCGCAGACAGGCGCAGGTCGCTCAAACGCAAATGTGAAAGCAGCCTAATAGATATATAGATAGATAGATATACAGCTAATAGATGATAGGTAGGTAGATAGATTAATAAACATATAGATGATAGATAGATTAATAGGTAGAAAGATAATAGGTAGATAGATAATAGATAGATATTACATAGATAATATATAGAATGGTACATAAATAGTTAAAGACACACAAAATCTTCATGCAATATTATTAATTTTAAAAAAATGGGAAAAAAATGGCGTCGGCTCCCACGCAATTTTCTGCGCCAGAGGGGGAAAGCCGACGGCTCGTGCCAATTTTTCTAGCCTGGGAAGGGGTTAATACCCATGGAGCTTCCCAGGCTATGAATATCAGCACGCAGCTAGCCTTTACTGGCTATTAAAATAGGGGGACCCCCCAAAAAAATGACGTGGGGTCCCCCAGTAATTTATAGCCAGAAAGGCTACGCAGACAGCTGCTGGCTGATATTCATAGCCTAGGAAGGTGCCATGCATATTGTCGCACCCCCCTGGCTAAAAATACCAGCACCCAGCCACCCTAGAATTGGCACATCTGTATGATGTGCCAATACCGGCACTTAGCCCCTCTCTTCCCACTCCCCTGTAGGGGAGATGGGGTAATAAGGGGTTAATGTCGCCTTGATATTGTAAGGTGACATTAAGCCCAGTTAATAATGGAGAGGCATCAATAAGACGCCTATCCATTATTAATCTTATATTAAAGGGTTAAAAAAACCAACACGCATAAGAATCAAGTATTTTAATGAAATAAATCACAACACTGTTTTAATATCTTTATTACATGCTCAGATCCAAGCGACGCCCTCGTTCTCCTGTAATTAAAAAGTAAAAAAATAAAACAACCGTTTACTACCTGTCCGACGCAGTCCAATTAATAACGAATGTCCCACGACGATCTCCCCTATATAAAAGTAACATCAGGTGATGTCACTGCTCTGTAGGGCCTCCTAGTGATGCACTGACAGGAGACAATGGCTCCTGCAGTGCATCACTGAGGTTACCTGAGTTTATTCTCTCAATTTATGGCAATGCTGCGTGGGAATTTTCTCACCCAGCATTGCCAGTGAGAGAATGAAAGGAAGTGACGTCATTCTCCAGTGTAATGCAGGAGCGGTGTAGAGCGCTGACATCACCCGATGTCAGTGTTCTACACCGGAGATCGTCGTGGGACATTCGTTAATCACTAGACTACGGCGGAAAGGTCATGTATAGGTTGCTTTATTATTTTAATTTTATTACAGGAGATCGATGGCTTCGGGGATTAGGTGTGTGCGGTGAGTATGTACTCTGTTATGTGTATGTAATGTATGTTATATGTAATGTATGTTCTGTGTGTTATATGTTATGTGTATGTTCTGTATGTTGTGTATGTTGTATGTTCTGTATGTTACATGTTGTATGTCCTGTATGTTATATGTTCTGTACGTTATCATAGAATCATAGAATGGTAGAGTTGGAAGGGACCTCCTGGGTCATCTGGTCCAACCCCCTGCTCAAAGCAGGATTCACTAAATCATCCCAGACAGATGTCTGTCCAGCCTCTGTTTGAAGACTTACATTGAAGGAGAACTCACCACCTCTCGTGGCAGCCTGTTCCACTCATTGATCACTCTAACTGTCAAAAAGTTTATTCTAATATCTAATCTGTGTCTCCTCCCATTCAGTTTCATCCCATTGCTTCTAGTCTTTCCGTATGCAAATGACAATAAAGATGATCCTTCTAGAATGTGACAGCCCTTGAGATATTTATAGACCGCTATTAAGTCTCCTCTCAGTCTTCTTTTTTGCAAGCTAAACATTCCCAAATCCTGTAACCGTTCCTCATAGGACATGGTTTGCAGACCGGACACCATTCTGGTCGTTCTTCTCTGAACTTGCTCCAGTTTGCTGATGTCTTTTTTAAAATGTGGTGCCCAAAACTGGACACAGTATTCCAGATGAGGTCTGACCAAAGAGGAGTAGAGGCAATAATGACTTCACGTAATCTAGACTGTATGCTTCTGTTAATACATCCCAGAATTGTATTTGCCTTTTTTGCTGCTGCATCACACTGTTGACTCATGTTCAGTCTGTGATCTATTAGTATACCCAAGTCTTTTTCACATGTGCTGTTGCTTAGCCTTATTCCTCCCATTCTGTATACGCTTTTTTCATTTTTATTTCCCAGATGTAGTATTTTGCATTTTTCCCTGTTAAAAAACATTCTGTTAGTTGCTGCCCACTGCTTCAGTTTATTTACCGTATTTTTCTGACTATAAGACGCACTTTTTTCCCCCCAAAATCGGGGGGAAAATGAGGGTGCGTCTTATGATCGGAACGTACCTGTAAATGGGGTTCAGCGGCATCACAGGAGCTCGGAGCCGGCGGTGGGGCAGCACTGTGGGAGCCTCCAGCGTTGATGCAGCATGGCGGGACCGTCGGCGGTGGAGCAGGAGCCGCCGGCGGTGAAGTGGGGCTGTGGGAGCCGCCGGCGGTGGAGCACAAGCCGCCGGTGGTGAAGCAGGAGCCGCCAGCGGGGACACAGAAGCCGCCGGCGGGGACGCAGGGCTGTGGGAGCCGCCGGCGGTGGAGCACAAGCCGCCGGCGGTGAAGCAGGAGCCGCCAGCGGGGACGCAGAAGCCGCCGGCGGTGAATCAGAAGCCGCCGGCGGTGGAGCACGAGCCACCGGCGGTGAAGCAGGAGCCGCCGGCGGGGATGCAGAAGCCGCCGTCGGTGACGCAGGACTGTAGGAGCTGCCGGCGGTGAAGCAGGAGCCGCCGGCGGGGACACAGAAACCGCCGGCGGTGACGCAGGGCTGTGGGAGCCGCCGGCGGTGAAGCAGGAGCCACCGGCGGTGAATCAGAAGCCGCCGGCGGTGGAGCACGAGCCGCCGGCGGTGAAGCAGGAGCCGCCGGCGGGGATGCAGAAGCCGCCGTCGGTGACGCAGGGCTGTAGGAACTGCCGACGGTGAAGCAGGAGCCGCCGGCGGGGACGCAGAAGCCGCCGGCGGTGACGCAGGGCTGTAGGAGCCGCCGGCGGGGACGCAGGAGCCGCCGGCGGGGACGCAGGGCTGTAGGAGCCGCCGGCGGTGGAGCACGAGCCGTCGGCGGTGAAGCAGGAGCCGCCGGCGGGGATGCAGCCGCCGTCGGTGACGCAGGGCTGTAGGAGCCGCCGGCGGTGAAGCAGGAGCCGCCGGCGGTGAAGCAGGAGCCGCCGTCGGGGATGCAGAAGCCGCCGTCGGTGACGCAGGGCTGTAGGAGCCGCCGGCGGTGGAGCACGAGCCGCCGGCAGTGAAGGAGCTGCCGGCAGTGAAGAAGCCGCCGGCTCTCTGAAGCAGCAGCCTCCGCTGTGTGAGCCGCCGGCGGTGAAGCGGCTGCCTCCAATGTGTGAGCCGCCGCTGTGAATATAGTGCGGCCACACTAGACAAGAAGTAGGAGGTTCTCCCTGCTGGTCATGTGCTGCAGTGACAGACTGTCATGTGCTGCAGCTCGTGAATTGGATGAGAACATACCATACTTCCTGTCTAGTGTGGCCACAGAAGTGAGGTACATTTAGTATTAAAGTTACCTAGTTAGGGTATGGCTCCACGTTCCGGAACCACAGCGCTTTGGACGGAGCGGAAAGTCCGCTCCGCCCAAATCCCCGCCCCCTTCTGAACGCTCGGTGATTCCGGATGTGCTCAATGAACACATCCAGAATCACCGCAGCGCTACATAGGCCTGTGTTACCGTATTTCCCTTGCAACGATGGAGCGTCGCCGCAAGGGAAAAGGACATGCTGCGATCTAAAAAGATGCGCCGCATGTCCGTTAGCGCAGGTCTGCCGCCTGCGTGTTTTTACGCATAGTGGAGATGGGATTTCTTGAAATCCCCTCCACTATGCTGTAACATCTGGACGCTGCGTGTTTGACGCTGTGCCAGTACACAGCGTCAAACACGCAGCGTTTACTAACCGTGGAAACATACCATTAAAGGGAATCTGTCACCCCATTTTTGCCCTATGAGATGCGGCCACCGCCATCAGGGGCTTATCTACAGCATTCTGTAATGCTGTAGATAAGCCCCCGATGTCACCTGAAAGTGACGAAAAAACAGTTCTATTACCGTATACTCACCCAGGGGCGGTCCGCCGTCCGATGGGTGTCGTGGTCCGGTTCGGCGCCTCCCATCTTGTAGCTAAGCCCTCCTCATCTTTCCGTCCCGTCGCGGCTCCTGCGCAGGCGTACTGATCTGACCTGGTGAGGGCAGAGCAGAGTACCACAGTGCGCAGGCGTCGGACCTCTCTGACCTTTCCCGGCGCCTGCGCACTGCAGTACTCTGCTCTGCCCTCACCAGGTCAGATCAGTACGCCTGCGCAGGAGCCGCGGCGGGACGGAAAGAAGAGGCCGGCTTCGCTACGAGATGGGAGGCGCCGAACCGGACCGCGACACCCAGGGGCGGTCCTCCGTCCAGTCCGATGGGTGAGTATACGGTAATATACCATAACTCGTTTTCTTCACTTTCAGGTGACATAGGGGGCTTATCTACAGAATTACAGAATGTAAGATAAGCCCCTGATGGCGGTGGCCCTATCTCATAGGGCAAAAATGGGGTGACAGATTCCCTTTAAAACACTATCACTACTGTGGTGAACTATAACTCCCAACATGCTACAGGAGCTGCAGGTCATGTTGGGAGTTATAGTTCTCCAAAGCACTTGACATACGGTATAAAAAATGGCACCTATGATATACGGTAGGCTGTCAAATGCACAGGCAGCGTGTATTAGGGTATGTTTCCATGGTCACATACCGGCAGCACATGTCCGCTCCGTCCAAAGCGCTGCCGGCTTTTGTACGTGTGATTCGCTGAACACATGCGGAATCACCGCATCCTATACATTGGGTGGTGCTACCGTATTTTCCATATCTTGCAGCGACTGAGCGTCTCTGCAAGATACGGTAAATACCGTAGACATGCTGAGGTCTAAATGCCACAGCATTTTAGAGAAAAAAAAGTGGCTAAAGTCATACAGCCCATTGTTACGCTAATACCGTACATGCTGCCTATGCATTGGACAGCCCGTACCGTACTTTAAAAGCCACCTGGAGACTACAGTAGTCAGACACGTGGGTCCCCAGCAGCTCCTCCCCATCCGCTGCCATTGAGTGACAATTTTCTTTCTGCGTGCACGTACAGGAAGAGACCTGTCAGTGATTGGCAGCAGGAGGGGGAAAGCCAAAGTACGGTACGGTGTGTTTTTCTCTGAAACGCCGTAGCATTTCAGAGTGAAGCATACCGTACCTGGCATACCGTACCTATCCGTATGTGTTTGGAGTGTGGGAAGAAATCGGAGAACCCGGAGGAAACCCATGCAAACATGGGGAGAACATACAAACTCCTTGCTGGGGTGTTGCTCCATACAACAGTGTTGCACAACCTGTGGCCCTCCAGCAGCAGATCCCCCACCATAACAGAGTCAGCAGCAAGACAAAGTACCGTACTGATACCATAATTTTGTATTTTCTTGCAGAAAGATACGATCGTGTACCGTACTCTCCTGGGAAGATGTCAAAGCAGAAAAGGATGTCATATAAAATCCCTTTTAAACTGGAGGTAGTGAAGTACGCCAAAGAACATGGGAACAGAGCAGCGGAGAGACACTTTGGGCCACCTCCAACTGAAAAAATGATACGGGAATGGAGGAAACAGGAGGATCAGCTGCAAAAAATGGACAAAGACAAAAAATGTTTTCGTGGGCATGCTGCAAAGTGGCCACATTTAGAAGTGGATGTGAAAGAGTGGATCATACGTCACCGGAACAATGGATATTCTGTATCTATAAAAATGATCATTTATGAAACTAAACGTCTGGCTGCAGAGAAAGGCATTGAGGACTTCACAGGATCACCATCATGGTGCTATAGATTTATGAAGAGATGTGGCCTTGCTATGCGCACAAAAACTAGGATTGCACAAAAAATGCCTATAGAATATGAAGCCAAGATTGTGTCTTTTCACAAATTTGTCCTGGAAGCAAGAAAGAAAAATGGATACGAAATGACTCCGATTGGGAACATGGATGAAGTCCCGTTGACTTTCGATGTTCCATCAAACAAAACTGTTGATGTGAAATGTGCCAAAACTATAGCCATGAAGACCTCCGGGCACGAGAAAACCCATTATACAATAGTGTTGTCCTGCTGTGCAGATGGCACCAAACTGCCCCCACTGCTGATTTTCAAGAGAAAAACCATGCCAAAAGAGGCGATCCCAAGAGGTGTCATTGTTCATATTCATGACAAGGGATGGATGGATGAAAATGGCATGAAGATATGGATAGAAAAAGTGTGGTCCAAACGTCCTGGAGGGCTTCTGAAAAAACCTGCTCTATTAGTGCTGGACCAGTTCAGGGCACATATCACTGAAGCCTAGGGTTGAGCATTCCGATACTTCCGATACCTGAAATCCAATGTAAGTCTATGGGAACAAAATATCGGAAGTAAGTATCGGAAGTACTTCCGATATTTTGTTCCCATAGACTTACATTGGATTTCAGGTATCGGAAGTATCGGAATGCTCAACCTTACTGAAGCCACAAAAAGGAGATTTAAAGAAGAGAAAACCCATCTTGCCGTAATTCCTGGGGGGCTTACCAGTCGCAACCTTTGGACGTTTCCATAAATAAGCCATTTAAATTTTTCATGAGAGAACAATGGAATAGATGGATGGCTGCTGGAAATCATGACCTGACACCAACTGGACGAATGAAGAGGCCCACTATCACCCAGGTTTGCGAGTGGGTGAAAACCTCATGGCAGTCAGTTAAAGATGAAACCATTGTGAAGTCCTTCAAAAAATGTGGCATCAGCAATGCTTTAGATGGCACCGAAGATGACATCCTCTATGAACAGAGTGAAGACAGTGATACTAGTGATTCTGAGGAACCGAGCTTCCTAAATATGGACAGTAGTGACGAGGAGTTCTTGGGGTTCCCTGATGACTGAGGAGTTTCTGTACATAAATCAATAATTGTTGTTAATGCTGCTGCTGAGTTCTGTTTACATTTGCATTTGTGAAATATTATGTTATTTATGTTATTAAATATTTTACCCCATTATTTGCTTCAAAACATCTTTTTCCTATTTTCAACCTCTAAAACCTAGGTGCGTCTTATGGTCCGGTGCGTCTTATAGTCCGAAAAATACGGTATATCTTTTTGAATCCTCTCTCTCTCTTCTCTAGTATTAGCTATCCCTCCTAGCTTTGTGTAATCAGCAAATTTAATCAGTTTACGGTCAATTCCTTCATCTAAATCATTGATAAAGATGTTGAACAATACAGGGCCCAAGACAGAGCCCTGTGGTACCCCACTTGATACATTCTTCCAACTGGATGTGCAACCATTAACTACCACTCTTTGGGTCCTATCACTAAGCCAGTTATGAATCCACCTAACAGTTGCCTTGTCCATTCCATACTTAGTCATTTTTTCAATAAGGATTGTGTGAGATACTTTGTCAAATGCTTTGCTGAAGTCAATATATAATATATCTACAGCATTTCCCTGATCCACCCAGTCAGTGATTCTGTCATAGAAGGAAATTAAATTAGTCTGACATGACTTATTAGTTACAAACCCATGCTGACTCTGGTTAATCACTTCATTCTTGTCCAGGTACTTACATATATGTTGTTTAATAATTTGTTCAAAGATCTTTCCTGGTATAGATGTCACTCACCGGCCTAGTTCCCTGGGTCCACCTTCTTCCCCTTTTTGAAG
Source organism: Oophaga sylvatica (assembly GCA_033576555.1). NCBI lineage: Eukaryota > Metazoa > Chordata > Amphibia > Anura > Dendrobatidae > Oophaga > Oophaga sylvatica. The sequence goes on from JARQOD010000034.1 coordinate 148,833, forward strand.
ATAGGAACATTTGCTCTTATCCAGTCTTCTGGGACTTCTCCTGTTCTCCAAGAATTTTCAAGGATTATGGAGAGTGGTTCTAAAAGTTCTTCTGCTATCTCCTTCAGTACTCTGGGGTGTAATTCATCTGGACCTGGAGACTTGAATTCATTTATGTTAGCTAAGTGTTTCCTCACTATTTTTCTGTTTATAGATATCCTGGATTCTTCTATTCCCTTAATAGGACAGTGAAGATCAGTTGATGTTACATTTCCTTTCTGAGAGAAAACAGGTGCAAAATAGGAATTTAAAAGTTCGGCCTTCTCAACATCCTTTCTTACCATTTCATAATTTTCATCCTGTAAAAATCCTATAGCATCTTTGACTTTTACTTTTGACATATCCCCAAAATCCTTTTTTATTGCTTTTGACATCTCTTGCAAGCCTTAATTTATTGTCAGCTTTAGCTAATCTGATTCTTGCCCTGCAGGTTCTGCAGACATCATTATATTCTTACTTAGCTATGCCTCCCTCTTTCCATTTGATAAACATTTATTTCTTTTTAGCATGTGTTTAAGTTCTGTGTTCATCCATCCTGGTTTCGTTAAATGCTTCCTATTCTTCCCTCTTTTCGGAATTGTTAATGATTGTGCTTTGAGAATCTCATTTTTCAAGACTTCCCATCCTTCCTGGACATTTTTGTCCTTAAGGATATCCAGCCATTGGATCCCTCCGATTCTCTTTCTGAGTCCCTTTAAAATCTGCCTTTCTGAAATCTAACCTTGAAGTCTGAGTCTTCACAGGTCTTCCTCCTCTAGTTATCCAAAATTCTAAAATAGCATGGTCGCTACCTCCTAGGGTCCCAGCCACTCTTACCTCCTCAACCATTTCCTCCCTGTTTATAAGGATTAGATCCAAGGTAGCAGATCCCCTTGTTTTCTCACCTACCTTTTGGAAGATAAAGTTGTCAGCAAGAGAGTATAAGAATTTCCTGGACCTGTTAGTTTTGCCTGAGAGAGATTCCCAACAAATGTCTGGATAGTTTAAATCTCCCATGACCACTATCATATACTATGTCATATTTTTTGGAGAACTTGGCCATATGATGCATAAAGATTTCATCCACATCTTCAGCTTACATAGGCGGCCTGTAGTAAATGCCTACAATGGTGTCCTTTCCATTGTTCGCTCCTTGTATTCTTACCCAAACAGTTTCCACAGAACTCCCAGTCTCTGAAGCTTCAATCTCTGTGCAGATATACGCTTTTCTAACATACAATACGACACCTCCTCCTCATTTATCAAGTCTTTCTTGCAAATAAGTTGTATCCTTCTAGCCTTGTATTCCAATCATAGTTATATGTTATATGTTCTGTATGTTATATGTTGTATGTTCTGTATGTTATATGTAATGTATGTTTTTTTGTTTTTTTTTTTACAATCAACACATTAACCGGATGATGGGACAACTACTGTCCCATCATTGGCTAATGTGTCAATCACTGTCACTGTAGCAGTCATAGCCCGATGGGACTTGTAGACCCATCGGACGATGCTTGCATACACATACACAGTCCCGTACATACACGCACACAGTCACCGCCCACACACACTTCCCTGCAGCCGGCGGGAGGCTCAGCCAATGAGCGGTGCTGCGCACCTTTGCGGGGGATTTGAATCCCACTCGTCACCGCTCATTGGCTCAGCTGGTGGTGCGGGGGATTTGAATTTCAAATCCCCTGCCCCGCTTACTGAGCCAATGAGCAGTGCCGCACAGCTTTGATTTGAATCCCGCACCGCTCCAAGCTGCGAGGCACCGCTCATTGTCTGAGCTGCCGCCGGCTGAGCCAATAAGCGGTGCGGGATTCAAAGCCGCGCGGTGCCGCTCAGCCAATGAGCGGTGCCACGCGCCTTGGCAGGGAATTTGAATCCCGCGGCGGCTATGGCGGGGGATTTGAATCCCGCACGGCACCGCTCATCGGCTCAGCCGATGAGCAGTGCACGCACGGCTTGGCGGGGAATATGAATCCTGGCCGCCATATCAGAATACCCATAACTTGGGTGTTCCAATATGGCGGTCTGCGTACTCTCGCTCGTGGTGCATTGTGGAAGCGACACAAGCGCCGGAAGTGTGACAGTTTATTGGTAATTATATATTGGATGGACAAAACTGGAGAGGTGAGGACTCTGGAAATGTCTGTAGTGAGATTTATTAATGTGTCTCTCCATAACCAGGATTACACAGTAATGAAGACCTCTAGTGAGCGCTGTCAGGACCCTGTGTCTGAGGGATGCGGAAGACCCCTGAGCCCAATCATGGGTCCTCCACCTCACCCCCTGATACATGAGGACATCAATGACCAGAAGATCCTAGAACTCGCCTACAAGATGATTGAGCTGCTGACTGGAGAGGTGACACTGCTGGGAATGCTGGGACATTATACAGTAACGCTATGAAGGGATCGGGGTATGACTGTATCATTGTATGTGTCAGGTTCCTATAAGGTGTCAGGATGTCTCCATCTATTTCTCTATGGAGGAGTGGGAGTATTTAGAAGGACACAAAGATCTGTACAAGGACATCATGATGGAGGTTCCCCAGCCCCTCACATCACCAGGTATTAGACAGGACTAAATACACACGGTGTATAATTATCTGTATGTAAAGAATGAATTCAGTCCCTGTATGTGTTTCCTCCAGATCTATCCAGTAAGAGGACAACACCAGAGAGATGTCCCCATCCTCTTCTTCCACAGGACTGTAAACAAGAAGATCCCGATGTTCCTCAGGATCATCAGGTAGATGGAGAGAAGGTGTCATGAGATCTCCTCTATGATGTGTAGACGGCTGTGAAGGTCTTGTTCCCAATCTTGTTTTATCCACCAGTATTATATGTTTTATACTTGTGTAATGAACGGTGGAGATGGCATGATTAGAGCTGATCATAGATGTGACTTCTCCATCTGTCTGTGACTTTTACAATATTTGTTTCAGGGTGAAGATCTGACCCATATTAATACTACAGAGACATATGTGAGGGGTGATGAGCGCTGTAAAGAGGAGATTCCTACATATGACTACCCAGGTGAGTAGTGACCACTAAATGCAGAGAAGTCACAGATTCTTCTCAGTCACCGGCTGTGGCTGCTTTATCGGTGGTGTAGTCCGGCCGTATTACCATGATCACCATTTTGCCTCTAGACCACAACATTCTCCTCCACCCAAAACTGATCAAATTGCTTTGAGCATTGAAAGCCCTTTTCTATAGAACTTACAACCTGGAGGATCCACCTACCCTCTGGGATTAGAAGACGCTGACCGTTACCTGCCCAGATCTATGAACTTTAAAGCCAAATGACAGCGTACGTAGAATGTGCTGACAAGTTAGAAAATCACTTGAAGAAAAGTATTATGATGGGCCTGTAAGAGAAAGCGGAGGGTAATGGTGCTATTGGCTTCCTAGATCCCTGATATCTTATTGGATGAATCTACCTTCTCTCCCTTCTGTGCTGCTGAATGTCTCATATGGTCCCTACAAGACCAGGTCCAGTCTTTCTGGCCAAACTTTGCTTTTATGATCGATAACAGTAAATGTACAGTGAGGCCAAGTGTGAATTTCTGTACAATAACAACAGAGTTTCCCTTTAAACATCACAAAAGAGAAAAGAAGCTCTATGGCCATAAAGATTGCATTTTATTGAAATGAGATTTAAAAAATACCACAAAAATTGATTAATAAAGGAGGCAAACCAATGCAAAAGAAAGGGTCACTGCAGGAAATGCTAATAGATATATTCATACAAACAGGTGATAATATATGTATTAAGTGTACCAATTAAAGTACTTATATTAAAATTCACCTATACATCAATATATAAATAAATGAATACAGCCTATAAAAATCTTAAACAATCTCTGTGCATACAAAAAGTATACAAAATTAATGAAATGAAGTGCAATAAGTATTTTGGGAGCTTTAGAAAAAGAGCTTTCTCCTTCGTCTCATTGGGGGACACAGGACTGTGGGTGTATGCTACTGCCACTAGGAGGCTGACACTAAGTAAACATAAAAAAAAGGTTAGCTCCTCCTCCGCCGTATACACCTCAGCACTGGCCGCAGGCAAATCCAGTTATTGCTTAGTGTCTGATGGAGGCACACGTCTGGTTCTTTTTCCAGACCATTTTTTTTTTTTTCTCCCACGAAGATGAGATAGGGGCGACGGATCCTATTGAAAGGGTCCGATCTCCCCAAACCATCAACGGGCGAGCACGTGGAGTAAAGCCTCCAACGTATCCTCTCCCGCAACGTGGGACATAAATGCCGGACTCGGCCCTGACCACCCTAAGGTATTGAAGCCCTAGGCTGTACAGAGGCAGGAGTTAGTCCGTGCGGCCCCCACTGCACCACCAATGCTAGACTGCGGTGCTGCAAGGTGGCGGACGGTCCCTCTCCTCATCCCCTGAAGGGGTGATGGAGTTAGGGTTCCTGCACCGTCCTTCTCTTTTTTACTGAGAGTCCCCCTTTAATGCGCTGCATGTGAAGACGTAGGAAGTGGATCTCACCTTCAAAGTCCAGGACGGCGCCGCCGAAGGATACAGCAGCGCTCCGGGTAAAAATTTAGTCCCCGGCTTTACCCTGGGACTAGGCCGTGGGCTGGAATATGGTCCGGCGTCGGCCGGAGGGGGGCCGCGGTCGTGAGTATGGGGACCGCTCCCGGCGGCGTCTCCTTCCGGCGGGGCCGCTCTCCGTTGGGGTGGCCGCCGCCGGAAAATTTAGGCCGCGGCTTCGGATGGCGCTAGGCCGCGGCTTCAAATCTAGTCCCCGGCTTTTCCCGGGGACTGGGCCGCTGGCCGGAATGTAATGCCGGCGTCAGCTAGAGGGGTCGCGGGGGTGGGCTCCGCCCCCGGCGGCGTCTCCTTTCGGCGGACCCGCCCTCCGACTTTGGGGCGGCCTCCGCCGGAAATTTAGACCGCGGCTTCGGCGGGCGCTAGGCCGCGGCTTCAAATTTAGTCCCCGGCTTTTGCCGGAGATAGGCCGCGGCCGGAAGTGGGTGGGACGGATGCCCTGACTTCTAGGCCGCGCCTCTTGACCCTCCCTCCTGAGGCTCGGCTACATGAGCACTTCCTCTCTGACAGAGGAGCGCTCTTTTTTGAAAGATTGGAGCTCGGATGTCCTTTTTTTCTGCGGTTATTCGGACTCCTATTCGGTACACGAAAGGACGCAGGGGATACTGGACTGGGGTAAGTGCTACTACCTCCAGCCTAATTGTTGCGCACTTTTGCGCCCCTTCCGCTGACTGACACATCCAGTTTATTGTGTACTGTGACGGATTCAGAATGTCCAAAAGAACCAAGACTCATACGATACTTTATACCGCATGCATTGCTTGTAGGTCCCCTTTTCCGCACGCCCAGACTTCTCGGGTCTGCGAAGCCTGTGACTCTGAACGGGCTCAGGAACCCTCTCCTATAGCCGAGCCTAGTGCGTCAAGTCCCCCTGAGTGGGCCCTTTCCCTGGCTCAATCTGTGGCGTCATTGACCAGAGCGGTCGAGTCCCTTCAAGCTCCCGATAGGAGCAGGGACAGTGGTTCACCTGTCTTGGCTACGTCTCAGGAACCTCCGGCCTGCAGGGGCCGCGCTCTCACCAGGCAGACACAGGGGAAACGAACCCACACTGTGTCGCCCATGCCGTCTGGAGCCTCGGCATCTTTTAGTTCCGTCTCCCGCTCTCCCTCTCCCTTGGCAAGTGATCAATATTCGGATTCCGATTTGGAAGAATCACTTAATCTTGAGGCACAGTATAGTCAGGAGACAATTGACAGTTTGATCGAAGCTATCAATCAAACCCTGGGGATAGACGATGAGTCCACCTTGACCTCTGGTCATAAGGTGTCCTTTAAACGAGCCAGGCAAGCCCATAATGTTTTTGGTGCTCATCCTGAGTTTGAGGAATTAGTGCAGCGCCACCGAGAGAAACCGGACAAGCGCTTTGCTGGACAAAAGGCTCTCAATACTAGATATCCTTTTGCTCCTGAGCTTCTTAAGAAGTGGACAGAATCTCCTTCGGTTGATCCTCCTGTTTCGCGTTTGGCATCTAAAACGCTCCTCTCCATTCCCAGCGGTTCCTCTATTAAGGAGCCAACGGATCGTCTAATTGAGAGTTTGGCCCGTTCGGTATTTGAGGCATCAGGTTCTGCTCTCTCTCCTTCTTTTGCAGCGACTTGGGTTGCCAAGGCCATAATATCCTGGTCGGAGTCTCTAAATAGAGCTCTTCACGGCATAGAGGTGCCGTCTGAGGTAACCCAGATTTCTAATCAAATAGCTCTTGCGGGAGACTTCTTAATTAATGCATCCATGGATGCGGCAAATTGCGCAGCATTAGCCGCTGCTAATGCAATTGCCATTAGAAGATCCTTGTGGCTAAGAACCTGGCGAGCGGATTCAACCTCAAAGAAGTCGCTTACATCTTTACCATATCAGAGTGGTCGGTTATTTGGCGAGAGACTGGATCAGCTCATATCTGATGCAACGGAGGGAAGAGCAATTTCCTTCCTCAGCAAAGGATTAGACAACCTTTTCGTCGACAACCTCAGCCTCGTTTTAGGGCCTTTCGTAACCCAGGCTGGGCCATGCCAGCCACCTCCAGCGGCTCAGGTCGGCCTAATCAGGCCAGAGATCGCCAGGTCACCTACAGGACCAACCCTCTGGGAAGAGGGCGATCTTATCAGCCAAGATCCAGAGGGTCCAAACCCCAAAAATATTCGGACAAATGACTGGAGGCAGAATCCGGTCAATTTTTCCAGGGTAGGCGGCCGCTTACTCTAGTTTCGCCCCACTTGGCTATCAGTGACTCACGACGAGTGGGTCAGGGAGTTAGTCTCCACGGGGTACAAAATAGAATTTACCAGCCTTCCCCCAAATCTCTTTTTTCCCTCGCGCCTTCCCAAGGAAGAGTCTCGGGTTCGTGCCTTATTCAAGGCGGTCGAGTCTCTTCGGCACAGCGGGGTTGTCGTACCTGTACCGGAGGTCGAAAGAGGTCAGGGATTTTATTCCAACCTGTTCATTGTACCCAAGAAGGACGGTACCGTAAGGCCCATTCTAGATCTAAAGCGATTGAACCGGTTTGTCAAAATTCGGCATCTCCGAATGGAATCTCTCCGTTCGGTCATTGCTGCCATGGAAAAAGGGGAATTTCTAGCATCAATAGACATCCAGGATGCCTATCTCCACATCCCCATATTTCCCCCTCATCAAAGGTTTCTTCGGTTTGCCATCGACAAACTTCATCTTCAGTTCACAGCCCTGCCATTCGGGCTAGCCACAGCCCCCAGGGTGTTCACAAAAGTCATGGCTGCTGTTGTGTCCATTCTGCACTCCAGGGGGATAGTCATCCTGCCTTACTTAGACGACCTCCTTATCAAGGGTCCGTCTTTTCAGACCTGCGAGGAAAGTGTCAACATTACGTTAGACACCCTTGCTCGCTTGGGGTGGCTGGTGAATATGAGGAAATCATCTCCCGTTCCATCTCGGAAGATCATCTTTTTAGGGATGAATTTCGACACCGCTCAAGGGTTGATAATTCTTCCTCAGGACAAGGCCTTAGTTCTCCGCCAAGAGGTACGTATCCTTCGCCAACCAATTCCTCACACCATCAGGTTTTGCATGAGGGTCCTAGGAAGGATGGTGGCGGCAATCGAGGCTATTCCGTTTGCCCAGTTTCATCTTCGCCCCCTTCAGCATGCACTCTTGGCAGTATGGGACGGGAGCCCTTACTCCCTCAATCTGCGGTGTCGTCTGTCCCTGCAGGTCAGACAGACTCTTACGTGGTGGACGAGGGACACCACTCTTCGACAGGGTTGTTTGTTTCCTCCAAATTTTTGGTTGGTAGTCACAACGGACGCCAGCCTGTTCGGATGGGGAGCAGTGTTTCGTCACCACACAGCTCAGGGAACTTGGTCTCAGCAAGAATCGACCCTCCCGATCAATATTTTAGAGATCCGAGCGGTTCGGCTGGCTTTGAGGCATTTTCACCAGCATCTGGCGGGCCGCCCAGTCCGAATACAATCGGACAATGCCACGGCGGTGGCATACATAAACCATCAGGGAGGTACCCGCAGCAGGGCGGCCATGCACGAGGTAAAACAGATTCTGACCTGGGCAGAGGTAAATCACTCTGTGATTTCAGCAGTCCACATACCGGGCGAGGAAAACTGGGCAGCAGATTTTCTCAGCCGTCACGGCATAGCGTCAGGGGAATGGTCTCTACATCCTGAGATTTTTCAGCAGATATGCCGACGCTGGGGAACCCCAGATGTGGACCTGATGGCTTCCAAGATAAATGCCAAGGTGCCCAACTTTGTTTCCCGGTACCGGGATCCGCAGGCAATTGCAGTGGATGCCCTGGTTCTACCATGGAATCAGTTTCATCTTCCATACTTGTTTCCACCAATAGCTCTGCTCCCAAGGGTGATCAGAAAGATCAGGTTAGAAGGGGTCCCAGCGATATTAATCGCTCCAGATTGGCCGCGTCGCTCATGGTACGCAGAGCTGGTACAATTGCTCGCCGACGCACCCTGGCGACTGCCAGAGCGCGCGGACCTTCTCTCCCAAGGCCCAGTTTACCACCAGAACTCAGCGGTCCTGTGTTTGACGGCCTGGCCGTTGAATCTTGGATCCTGACCAGGGCTGGATTCTCTAAAAAGGTTGCCGCGACGATGGCTAGCGCCCGAAAGCCCGTCTCGGCTCGCATCTACCACGGGACTTGGAAGGTCTTTTTTGCTTGGTGCAGGGAACATGGTTGTTCCCCGCTTCGGTTTTCAATTCCAAACATTCTGTCATTTCTCCAGGCAGGCCTAGATTCAGGTCTAGCGCCAAGTACGCTTAGACGCCAGATATCAGCCTTATCAGTGCTTTTTCAGCGAAGGATCGCGTCTAATTTTCAGGTTAGGACCTTTATTCAGGGGGTTGTCCATATAGTTCCCCCCTATAAGGCTCCCTTAGATGTTTGGGATCTCAATCTAGTCCTGGGAGTCCTGCAGGAATCTCCTTTTGAACCTTTGCAGGAGGTTTCTCTGTCATTTCTTTCCTGGAAAGTGGTGTTTTTGGTAGCCATAACTTCCATAAGGCGGGTTTCGGAGCTGGCCGCACTGTCTTGTCGAGCTCCGTACTTGCTTTTCCATCAGGATAAGGTAGTGCTCAGACCAACACCACCTTTTTTGCCTAAAGTCGTGTCCTCTTTTCATATTAATGAGGACATTGTTTTGCCCTCATTTTGCCCAGCTCCGACGCACCGAGTGGAGAAGGCTCTCCATACGTTGGATCTGGTGAGAGCACTCAGGAGATATATATCTCGGACGGCGTCTTTTCGACAGACGGACACGCTGTTTGTCCTCCCTGAAGGTCGCAGGAAGGGACTCGCTGCCTCTAAATCAACCTTGGCTAGGTGGATTCGGTTAGCCATTCAGGAGGCTTACCGCATCAGAGGCGCGGTGGTCCCTGCAGGGATCAAGGCTCACTCCACCAGAGCGGTGGGTGCCTCCTAGGCCCTCCGGCATCAGGCTTCGGTGGAACAGGTTTGTAAGGCAGCAACCTGGTCCAGTCTGCATACCTTTTCCAAGCATTATAATGTCCATACCCAGGCTTCTGCGGATGCCAGTCTGGGTAGAAGGATTCTTCAGGGCGCGGTTGCGCACCTATAAGCAATGCTTGATTATAAATTACACTGTGGAGTCGGTTTTCCCACCCAAGGGACTGCTTTGGGACGTCCCACAGTCCTGTGTCCCCCAATGAGACGAAGGAGAAATACGGATTTTTGTGTTACTCACCGTAAAATCCTTTTCTCCGAGACGCTCATTGGGGGACACAGCTCCCTCCCTAATAGCCGGATGGCTTTGTTTTGAGTTAACTTTATTCTCTGATTAATCTGTATCAGCAGTTTTTTCTTCTGGATATGCTGTATCTGTGTTAACTCTGATTTATTTTAGCCTCCTACTGCTTTTTGCACTAAACTGGATTTGCCTGCGGCCAGTGCTGAGGTGTATACGGCGGAGGAGGAGCTAACCTTTTTTTATGTTTACTTAGTGTCAGCCTCCTAGTGGCAGTAGCATACACCCACAGTCCTGTGTCCCCCAATGAGCGTCTCGGAGAAAAGGATTTTACGGTGAGTAACACAAAAATCCGTATTCCATATATATGCAACAATATGCAAATGAAATAATAGAGAATCCCTATAAAGGTAAAGTGCAATAATAGTCGAGGACAACCCTGCTTCTATGTTGTTAGTATAGGGATAAATAGAATGGCCACAAATGAAAAATGGACTACCTGTAAGTCATTATTAATTGGGACAAACGTCCTCATGAAATCCAATCTGACATGTGGTCAAAAGATGAAGACAAGAGAAAGTGAATGGAAATGGCTGATAAATGTTACCTGCAGTGAATTCTGGCACCCCTGACGCGTGTTTCGCGTAGGCTTCTTCAAAAGGGAACGTACATATATTATCACCTGTTTATATGAATATATCTATTAGCATTTCCTGCAGTGACCCTTTCTTTTGCATTGGTTTGCCTCCATTTTTAATCAATTTTTGTGGTATTTTTTAAATCTCATTTCAATAAAATACAATTTTTATGGCCATATAGCTTCTTTTTCTCTTTTGTGATGTTTAAAATTCAGAAGCTGTTGCTCAGATAGGTAATATAATTTTGTGAATACTTAAAGAGTTTCCCTTTATCCTGACTTTACAATTTATTTTAAAACTAACTTCAAGGAGGATTGTGATGAACTACATAAAACACATCACATCTGTGCCATGATATATCTCTAAGCTATGCGTGGCTGATGGCTGTAATATACATTTATTCACGCCTGCAGGAGATGTGTTGGCATGGCTCGAGCACTGGTTTCATGGATTCACTCCACGTCATAAATTCCATTATGTTTTTCGATCCTAAGGAATTCAGATTACTGCACAATCTCTCCTGAAAATGGGGATCACAAATACTTTCTCTAATCTTCTGGTCACGACTCATAGTAGCTCCAATGCTCCACCATAAATGAATAGTCTCAGATCAGAATGCATAAATCACACTATCAACGTGAAAATATGACTGTTTACCATGAAAACAGTCATGGGCAGTGCCCCTATGGAACTCCAAAAATACAATTACAACGCGAGAAAATCGGCGCAATGTACCATAGCCAGAAAAACTTTGTAAAACAAATTACAATTTATTACAAATCGAATGGTACAGTAAGCAGAAAAAAATCACAAAATTTATCCAAATATAGTGAAAAAAGACATGCAAAGCTCAGCGGTCGCGGCAGACATGTGTCTACTGCATGATGTTAGTGAGACCTACACAGAGAACATAAGCTGGGAATCAATAAGACACTATTATCTCATATAATTTACTCCAAAAGAGAATCAGTATATATCAATTCCTGCATAATGATTTTCCAAAAAGATGCCTCCATGGTAAAAACAATTAAAGTGCTAATGCCGTGCAAATGTCCATAGTCCGGATCCATGGGCAAAATTACCAATAGAGAAACATTATCATAATGAAATAGGCAGGATTAGCTTACCCATGCTGATGTAGCAGTGTAGGAACGCGCCCCTACGCGCGTTTCGCAGTCGCTACCTCGGGGCACCTTTTGGAGTAGATTATATGAGATAATAGTGTCTTATTGATTCCCAGCTTATGTTCTCTGTGTAGGTCTCATGCAGTAGACTCATGTCTGCCGCGACCGCTGAGCTTTGCATGTGTTTTTTCACTATATTTGAATAAATTTTGTGTTTTTTTTTTTTTTCTGCTTACTGTACCATTCGAATTGTAATTTGCTATACAAAGTTTTTCTGGCTATGGTATATTTCTCCGATTTTTCTCGTGTTGTAAGCATAAATGAATTCAAGTCTGATTTAGTGTTGGAGTTCTCCCCTCGTACATACATTGTTGTTGTGGATGTAACATTTTTTTATTCTGTCTTTTTTTTTTACCTGTTCATTCTGTATGATAGTTTGATTGTGGTGGGATTGTCCTGCCTCACTTATGTGAGTCTGTAACTCCCTGATAATCTTAACATAAAGCTCTCCATTACCTCTTCCAAGTGCCTAAGAACTAAATTTAACCGCTTCCAGACCTGTGACGCCTACATAGGCGTCATGGTATAAATCGCGTTCCTGCGGGTCGGGTGACCGGGGTCACTGAAAGGTCACCCGACCCGCAGGTACAGGAGGCTTTGTGCTTTGCCCGCCTGTGGCTACGATCGCTCTGATTGACTGTTTCACTTTCAACAGCCAATCAGAGCGATTATAATATTTCACCAACGAAACTTGGTGAAATATTACAATCCAGCTATGGCCGATGATGCAATATCATTGGCCATGGCTGTAGACACTAATCTGACCCCCCCCCACACCGACTGACGGGGGCGATCTGCCTCCGCCACCGACTGCCGCAGTCAGCATCCGCTCCCCCTCCTCTTCCGCTCCAGCCCACCTTCCGTTCCCCCCCCCCCCCTCGGTACCTCTGGAGTTCCAGTGTCCCTCGTGCCCCGTCCATGGGCGCCGCCATCTACCAAAATGGCGGGCGCATGGGCAGTGCACCGCCGAATCTGTCGGCGGCAGATTCATTCATTCATTCATTGAAGGTACATGTTGATCACTGTGATAGACCCTATCACTGGGATCAAAATAAAAAAAATTGTAAATAACGCCCCCCCCTTTATTACTCCCATAGGTAGGGAACAATAATAAAATAAAGAAAATATTTTTATTTTCCATTAGGATTAGGGTTGGTATTAGGGTTAGGGTTGGGGTTAGGCTTGTGGTTAGGGTTGGGATTAGGGTTAGGGGTGTGTTGGGGTTAGGGTTATGGTTGGGATTAGGAGTGTGTTGGGCTTTGGGTTGTGGTTAGGGGTGTGTTGGGGTTAGGGTTGGAGTTAGAATTGAGGGGTTTCCACTATTTAGGCACATCAAGGGGTCTCCAAACGCGACATGGTGCCACCATTGATTCCAGCCAATTTTGCGTTCAAAAAGTCAAACGGTGATCCCTCCCGTCCAAGCCCCGAAGTGTGCCCAAACAGTGCTTCACCCTAAAATATGGGGTATCAGCGTACTCAGGAAAAATTGCACAACAACTTTGGGGATCTAATTTCTCCTGTTACCCTTGGGAAAATAAAAAATTGGGGGCTAAAAAAATCATTTTTTGAGAAAAAAAAGATTATTTTCACTGCTCTGCGTTATAAACTTCTGTGAAGCACTTGGGGTTCAAAGTGTTCACCACACATCTAGATAAGTTCCTTGGGGGGGTCTAGTTTCCAAAATGGGGTCACTTGTGGGTGTTTCTACTGTTTAGGCACATCAGGGGCTCTGCAAACGTAACATGGCACCCTCAGACCATTCCATCAAAGTCTGCATTTCAAAACGTCACTACTTCCCTTCAAAACCCCGACGTGTGCCCAAACAGTGGTTCCCCCCCACATGAGGTACCAGCGTACTCAGGACAAACTGGACAACAACTTTTGGGGTCCAATTTCTCCTGTTATCCTTGTGAAAATAAAAAAATTTTGGGCTAAAAAATAATTTTTTGAGGAAAAAGATGATTGTTTTCACTGCTCTGCGTTATAAACTTCTGTAAAGCACTTGGGAGTTCAAAGAGCTCACCACACATCTAGATAAACTCCTTGGGGGGGGTCTAGTTTCCAAAATGGTGTCACTTGTGGGGGAGCTCCAATGTTTAGGCACACAGGGACTCTCCAAATGCGACATGGCAACCGCTAAATATTCCAGCATATTTTCCATTCAAAAAGTCAAATGGCGCTCCTTCCCTTCTGAGCCTTGCCGTGCGCCCAAACAGTGGTTTATGACCACATATGAGGTATCTGTGTACTCAGGAGAAATTACCCAACAAATTTTAGGATCCATTTATCCTGTTGCCCATGTGAAAATGAAAAAATTGATGCTAAAAGAAAATTTTTGATGTAAAAATTAAAATGTCCATTTTTATTCGAAGCCATGACAGCACCCAACGAGAGAGGGGATCCGCCCTTCAGGAACAGGAAACCTACAGATACAAAAGGGCGGCACCTCTCCCACGCATCAGTTGGTTTCCTGTTCCTGGAGGACGGGAAGCCTACAGATGAAGTTCTTCTTCGTTTTCCCAGGCCGGCCGGTCGACCCAGGTAACGGGTAGTCTCCTACCTCGACCTGGTGCGGGGACCCCTGGAGCGCCACGGCCCGGGCAGGGCTCCACGGCAGTGTGCGAAGCAGCGGGAAGCGGCGTCCGGAGGATCCCGTCTTCTGGCCAGCGTAGCAGGTAAGTATGGCCATCCCCCTCCTGGATACTCGTTCTCCTTCCTGGGCGGCTGAAGGTGCTGCCAACCTGTTTGTGTGGCGCTGGCGCAGGGGTGAGCGTCGGGGGATATCCTGGCCTGGTTCGGCGCCTCTGCGCCTTCTCTGACGCGTCCCTGCGGGCTTCCAGTGAGGACGGGGGTGGCACGCGGCGGGGGGCGTGGCCTAAGGCGCCGGACCGGAAGTCGGGTGCCGGCCGGCGTTTCCTCCCCTCTGCGTCGCCGAATTACACAGCTGACGGAGCGGTCAGGTCAGAAGGCTCTGGGGGCACGAGCGCTGCAGTTAGGGAGGGGAGGCGGGTTAGACCTGGAGGGGGAGGGGCGAATCGCTGGCACCCAATGCTGCTGTACCGGATATCCGGGGTTAAAAAGGGGCCTGCCCAGCTGCACAGACGCTTCTGATCCAGCATGGAGGGGTCAGAAGCTCCCTCAGAGCAGCAGAGCCTGCATGTCGAGCAGGAAACTCGCTCTAGGACGCAGCCAGTGAAAAAGAAAGGACATGGATCCGTCCGTAGAGATTCCTCCAGGGCAGTGGAGGCATCATCATCACCCGGTCCCCCCCGTGATCCGGTACCTATTACTGCTGGTGGGTAAGAGGATCTTCGTGAAAGTATACCCGATGATGCAGTTTATTCCTCCCTTGTGTTTCCTTTATCAGGGAAAAAAGTGTGCAGGAAAATCGAAACATAGGGAATGTGCCCTCTGCAGTCAGCCCCTGCCTGACGCCTATCCCAAAAGGTTGTGTCAACCTTGTGTTCAGCAGACGGTAGGGGAGAATAATATAGGGGTGGTCATTAGACCTTATCAAAACAGGGCAATGCCTTACAAATCTCCCCCACACTCCCTGCAGGTAGCTGAAGAAACTCCGGACTTCACTTCAAACCTGAGGGATATGATTAGAACAGAGATGAAGGCCATTTCTAGAGGAGAATCATCTAAGTCAAAAAGGTTGAGGATCTCGGACTCAGATTCTCCAGTCAGGCCTAGCAAAGGCGAAGATTCGCTGAGGTCCACTTCATCGTCTCCTTTGTACTCATCTTCCTCTTCGGAAGAAGAGTCCACCAGATTTTGTTTTCCCCTAGATCAGATGGATAAACTGGTCAGAGCGATAAAATCCACCATGGGGATAGAGGACTCTAGGCCTGAGAAGTCTGTACAGGACTTTATGTTCAGGGGATTAGACCCGAAAAAACGTAGGTCTTTTCCCTTAAATAATTCTATCAAAACTGTGATCAATAAGGAATGGAAAAAGCCAGAAAAAAGGGGTTCAGTTGCCCCAACATTCAAGCGCAGATACCCCTTTGAAGATTTAGCGGTAGATAGGTGGGACAAAGCCCCAAAACTAGATGCCGCAGTAGCTAAGGCCTCTAAGAAATCCTCTATACCCTTTGAGGATATGGGAAGCCTGAAAGATCCGCTGGACAAAAAAGCTGACTCTTTCCTGAAAGATACTTGGGAAATGTCAGCGGGAGCTCTGAGACCAGCAGTGGCTGCTACTTATACGGCTAGATCCGTGATGGTCTGGTTGGATCAGTTAAAATCTCAGATGGAAGAAGGGACCTCCCGAGATACGATGATAAAATCCCTTCCGATTATTCAGAATGCTGCAGCCTTTTTAGCGGATTCTTCTGCCGACTCTGTAAGGATGGCGGCCAGGGCTGCGGGACTATCTAATGCAGCACGAAGGGCACTATGGCTCAAATGTTGGCCTGGTGACATTCAGGCCAGATCCCGTCTCTGTTCTATCCCTTGTGAGGGCGAATACTTATTTGGCCCTGTCCTAGATGAACTCTTGGAGAAGGCAGGGGATGATAAGAAAAAATTCCCTAGTATTCCAAATCCCTCATATAGACGTCCCTTCGGCAGAAAAAGATTCAATCGCAGAAGGTCGTCCAGAGAGCGAGGTACATGGGAAGATAGAAAGAGGAAAGGTACGGGATACATGTTCAGAGGCCCGTCTCGAGATGTCAAGAAGACTTCCAAATGACTAGCGGCTCCGGTGGGAGGTAGACTGTCGGCCTTCTACCCAGCCTGGTCCAGAATCTCCAACAGCAGTTGGATTTTGAACCTGGTGGCTTCAGGACTTAAGCTAGAATTTTCTGAGTTACCTCGAGATACCTTTAAGATCACCCCATCCGGTCCTCTATAGCAGAACAGACCGTGCTGGAGGCAGAAATTCTAGATTTACGCCATAAAGAGGTTCTGGTACAGGTACCTGCAATGGAAAGGGGCAGAGGCTTTTACTCCCCTCTATTTTTAGTCCAGAAGCCGGACGGCTCCTTCAGGACGATAATTAATTTAAAAGCCTTGAACAAATTCTTGATAATACGGCCATTTAAAATGGAAACAGTAAATTCCACAATAAAATTATTGTTTAAAAACTTGTTTTATGGTGGTATGGGACTTAAAAGATGCCTATTACCATGTTCCCATCAGTGTAACCCATCAGCGTTTCCTTAGAGTGGCAGTATGGTTGGAAGGCTCGCTGCAACATTTTCAATATAAGGCCCTACCCTTCGGTCTTGCAGTTGCCCCTCGAGTGTTTACAAAAATCATAGCAGAAGTGATGGCCCACCTACGGGAATCTAACATCCTGATAGTTCCCTACCTCGATGATTTCCTGATTATAGGAAAAACAGCGGACCACTGTCAGGAACAATTAGATAAAGCAGTATCTGTTCTAGAACAGTTGGGGTGGCTACTAAATATTGCAAAATCTCGATTGCAGCCGATCCAAGTACAACAGTTTTTGGGCCTAACTTTGGATTCCCAGAAACAAGAGTGCCGACTTCCAACTGACAAACTAATACGCCTGCACTATCAGATCCTAAATGCCTCCAATAACCCCACCATGTCGCTTCGGAAAGCCATGTCCTTGTTGGGCTCTCTTTCCGCCTGCATCCCTGCAGTACAATGGGCATGGTTTCATACTAGGGCTTTACAAGCTGAGGTCTTGCATTACGATAAAAGCCTAGGAAACCGCCTAGAGAGCCGACTAACTTTATCCCGGGCCACAATTAAGTCCTTAGAATGGTGGCTGGATAATCGTAACCTATCCAAAGGGGTGCCATGGGAGTATGATATAACTAGAGTAGTCACCACGGATGCTAGTCCCACTGGTTGGGGGGCTCATATGTCTGATTCTGTAGTGCAGGGTTTATGGCAGCATCATCAGATAGACATGTCCTCTAACATGAAAGAGCTTACGGCAGTAGAGTTGGCGGTTAAGACTCCTCATTTATCTACAGGGTCATCACGTACGGATTTTGTCCGACAATCAGGTTGCGGTAGCCTATATCAACCACCAGGGAGGCACTCGATCTGGTCCTCTCATGCAAGTATCAGAACGTCTGTTCCATCTGGCAGAAAGACATTTTCTATCCTTAACAGCATTGCATATAAGAGGAGAGGAAAACACCACCGCAGACTTTTTAAGCCGCCACCTTCTAAGACAAGGGGAATGGTCGCTAAAGAGCGTCATCTTCAACAGGATTATGCGCAGATGGGGGCAACCAGACATAGACCTTTTTGCCACCAGAAGGAATCGGAAAGTAGAACAGTTCTGCTCCCTAAACCCCAGAGAAAACCCGCTGGCAGTGGATGCCTTTTTAATACAATGGGATTTTTCTCTGGCTTGGTCAGAAAGATCAGGAAGGACAAAGCGAATGTGATCTTAGTAGCGCCCTTTTGGCCCAAGAGAACGTGGTTCTCGAGCCTCAGGACCATGTCAGTAACCGACCCATGGATTCTACCGGACATTCCAGATCTTCTGTCCCAGGGTCCAGTGTTCCATCCTCAAGTGGCTGGCCTGCATCTGACGGCGTGGAATTTGAGCGGTCGTTGTTGTTAGATAGGGGTTTTTCTCAGGAGTTGATTAATACCCTTCTTAAAAGAAGGAAAGAAGTAACAACAAAAATCTACGCCAGGACCTGGAAGAAATTTTTACAGGTCTCAGGAGTTACGGCTAGAGAATCAGTTCCGATATCTCAGATCCTGGAGTTTCTACAAAAAGGGTTAGATATGGGTCTTTCCACCAGTACCCTCAAAGTACAGGTTTCTGCCCTAGGAGCCCTTTTTCACTGTAACATAGCTAGAAACACTATTGGATCAGTAGATTTATCAAGGCAGCAGCAAGATCAAGACCTATATTCAAGAATATGTTTATGCCTTGGGATTTAAACTTAGTACTCACGGCCATGACAGAGTCTCCATTTGAACCTATCTCGGACGCCTCGATCAGAACCCTTTCTATCAAGGTAGCTTTTTTGGTGGCTTTAACATCAGCTCGAAGGGTGAGTGACATCCAGGCACTCTCTAGACTTCCTCCATATACACAAATTCAGGACGATAGGGTGATACTTAGGGCTGATCCAGCATACCTGCCTAAAGTGGCATCTACCTTTCATAGATCCCAGGAGATAATTCTACCATCATTTTTACCTAATCCTAGTAACCAAAAAGAAGAGAAACTCCATACCTTAGACGTGAGGAGATGTCTCTTACAGTATCTAGCTATTACTGATCCCTGGAAAAAAGATAATGCCTTATTCATTTCTTTCCAAGGTCCCAGAAAGGGCCTTAGAGTATCAAAGGCCACACTAGCTAGATGGATCAGGGAAGCTATTGCATTAGCATACACCTCAAAAGGCAGGCCGGCACCAGGAAAACTGAGGGCACATTCCACTCGAGCCATGGCAACCTCGTGGGCGGAAAGGTCGGAAGTCTCCATCGACCAGATATGTAAGGCCGCCACTTGGTCCTCCAAGCACTTTCTACAATCATTATAGATTAGACTTGGGTGCTTCCTCTGATCTCTCCTTTGGGATAAGGGTGCTGCAGGCTGTAGTCCCTCCCTGAGTAGTTATTACTCTCTGTAATTCTCTCGTTGGGTGCTGTCATGGCTTCGAATAAAGTCTAAGTTACTTACCGTTAACGGTATTTTTCGAAGACCATGACAGCACCCCTTATATTCCCTCCCTTTATCTTATCGATGCGCACTTCTTCCTCTTATAAAGTTTCACATAAAATGAAATACTGAAACGCAATAGTGTTGTATAGAGCTTGTGATTGTCATTAACCTGGCTAGTCCTTTTGTGCTCTGTAAACCAACTGATGCGTGGGAGAGGTGCCGCCCTTTTGTATCTGTAGGTTTCCTGTTCCTGAAGGGCGGATCCCCTCTCTCGTTGGGTGCTGTCATGGTCTTCGAAAAATACCGTTAACGGTAAGTAACTTAGACTTTTCCTTCCACGTTGCTTTAGTTCCTGTGAAGCACCTAAAGGGTTAATAATCTTGAATGTAGTTTTGAGTAGCTTGAGGGGTGCAGTTTTTAGAATGGTGTCACTTTTGGGTATTTTCTGCCATATAGACCCCTCAAAGTGACTTCAAATGTGAGGTGGTCACTAAAAAAAAAAAGTTTTATAAATTTTGTTGTAAAAATGAGAAATCGATGGTCAACTTTTAACCCTTATAACTTCCTAACAACAAAAACATTTTGTTTCCAAAATTGTGCGGATGTAAAGTAGACATGTGGGAAATGTTATTTATTAACTATATTGTGTCACATAAGGCTACTTTCACACATCCGTTTTGCGCCTGACGGCGCGTTCTGGCGACGCGCTGGAACGCCGGATCCGGCAAATATGAAAACCGGATGAGACGGATCCGGTTTTTCGCCGAATCCGTCTCGCGCATCCGGCCAAAAACCGGATCTGTTTCATCCGTTCTTTTTCTGTTTTTCGCCGGATTACGACGGATCCGGTTTCTTAAAAATGCCCCTTTGTGGCCTTCCAAACGTGATTGGCTACTGTAATCCTATATATACACTGTTCCTACAGGCCATCTTTGACAGGTTGTAGAGGAGCAAGTGCAGGTTGGAGAGAAGAGCAATTGACTGGCGAAGATGGATGTTGTTGTTGGAAATATTTTGAAGAATTTGGTGGATTTTACAGCGGAGGCTAATCGTTTGAAGGTAATAGTTCTGGAGAAGGAGAGAAAGATACAGCAGCGCATTATCATCAGCGCCAACGACGCCGCCGCATGTGGATCCACCCCATCACAGCCCAGAGACTAACTCGTGGGGTGTATTCTACACTCTGCATGGAGCCTAGACAAAACCCGGAGAAATTTTTTGCATACCTTTGGATGAAGAAAGAAAATTTTTTTTTTTTGGTGGAACGTATTGGAGAACAAATCCGGAGATCCGACACCTATTGCCGCTTCTCAATTTCTCTGGCGGAGCGTCTGATGGTCACTATAAGGTAAGCTATTGGATCTGCTCGCTTGAGAGCACACTTGTAACTGGAATGCTGTTGCTGGTAGTTTTTAACAATTTTTTTTATACTATCTCCAATTGTTATAGCTGAATTCTGGTATGTAATGCTATGATTGTGAACTAATTTTGTTTTTTTTTGTGTTTTACAGATTCCTTGCAAGTGGAGAATCGCTCTCCTCGCTACATTTCCAGCATCGACTAGGAATTTCAACGATATCTGGAATTATCAAGCACACCGGCCGTGCACTGTGGGACTCTTTGGTCGGAGAATTTGTTCCAGAGCCAACAGAGAGGTGGATTAAAATTGCGGACAAGTTTCTCCAGATATGCCAGTTTTCCAATTGCCTGGGCGTTGTTCACAGGAAACATATCCGCATTGTAAAGCCATCGGGATCGGAATTCTTCAATTATAAAAAAATATTTTTCAGTCGTCCTCATGGCCATTGACGCGGAATATAAATTCATTGCTGTGGACATTGGGGCTTATGGACGGTCCAATGACTCACAAGTTTTCTAACTGTCTGCTATGGGTCGGCCACTGTACGGAAACACTTTCTAGTTCCCACCCACTAGGCCGCTGCCTCAAACCTCTGGGCCACCTATGCTTTCTGGGCCACCTATGCTTTTTGTAAGTGTAGGTTATGAAGCCTTCCAGCTGTCGGAACACCTTTTGAAATCTTACAGTAGCAGAGGATTGACAGAAACCAAACGGATTTTCAATTACTGCCTCACAAGAGCCAGACGGATGGTGGAGTGCGCTTTTGTTATTCTGACAGCCAAATGGCGTGTCCTATTGACTGCAATAAACCTAAAGACTAAGACTGTGGACGAGGTTATCACAGCTTGTGTGGTCCAACACAATTTTGTGATCAGCAATAAACCAATTTCTATTGAGGAACACTATGAAGAAACAACCCTGCAGGACTACCAGAACATTACCAATATAAGTTCACTGGCTGTTTCACGCATGAGGGACAATTTTGCCCAATACTTTGTCACCTCAAGGAAGACTAGACTGGCAGGATGACAAAGTTTGAGAAATTGGTTTGTTACCTTAAAACTCGTGTGTTGTGAATACCTTGGAGGCGACTTCGGAGCTGGGGCTTCCTCCGGTGGTTGCTAAGGGTAATGAACCAATGGCTGAATGGCTTTCAGCTGGGTCCGAATGGTCTGATATAAGTGACCTGATCTCCCAGCAGCCTTGCCGGTAATCAATTGTTCTTCAGGTCTTGCTTGGAGCTCAGCTTGCATTCCTGCTTTCATTCAGATAAGTGATTTGCTTTTTTTTTCCTCTGGTTGGATTTTCTTTGCTGGTTTGCTGCCTTGCAGTAGACTTCAGCCTGGTCCCCTTTTGGGGCCTGGCGCTGCATTTGTGCTCAGTTGTGTTTGCACTTTTGCTCTGTTCCTGTGTCACTTTTTATTTGCTGAATTGCTGTGTGTTACACCAGAGATCTGATTTAGGTGGTAGAGATCGTGTGATCTCAGGTTTTTTGTTAATCAGAAGTGTTGGTATTTTTGTCAGGGTTTTTTGGGTTGCAGTCAGAATTCTTTCCTATACTTTTCTATCTAGACAGAATTGGGCCCAAGCGTTTGCTCATTCTATTTTCTGTCTTTGTTCGTATTTTCTTCTTGTCTAACCGCCATTACATGTTTGGGGGCTTCCTATTTCTTTGGGGTTCTGCTACTGGGCAGTTAGCTACACCTAAAGGCAGAAAGATGAAAGCTATCTCTCCGGCTGTGACGAGGCGTCTAGGATCACCGTAGGTACGCTCCACGGCTACTTCTAGTGTTGCATTTAGTTTAGGGCCCTGCAACCCAATAGTTTCCAGCCTCTCTGGTGTATTGCTACTTTGGCTATTTTTTGCTATTTCTCCTCAGTTACGGAAACATAACATCATGTACCTTGTGTACCCACAGTAAACCTTTTAAAACCAAACTTCTCTACCTTCTTGTGGGTTTTCTACTGTATTTAACCTTTTGGCCACAGTTGTGTCCCTGGTTGGTTTTTTTTTACCCAAAGTATTTCACCTTTTTTTCCAAAATTGGGTACCTTGTTGGGGATCACCTAACAAGGTACACAATTTTGGGAAAAAGGTGAAATACTTTGGATACTACACAACCCGGGACACAACTTTGGCAAAAAGGTTAAAGTTATGTACCTTTTACCCAAAGTTATGTAGGTGTTTTTTACCTTTTACCCAAAGTTATGTTTGTGTTTTTGTGTACCCAGTAATTTGTACCTTTTTTAACAACCTTATTTTTTACATCTTAGAAATAAACGACAGACAACAATTGTAATCCAACAATAAATGTTTTATTGTGAATTTTTTTTTTTTAATAAACTTGCAACATTTTTAATTGTTTATTAATAAACTTTTTTCAAAATAATTATCCGTATTTTATTTTACAACTATAAATTAGTGTATTGTGGGGTGGAAATACTGCTGGAGGGGCTGCGGGACACTTCGACATTGGGAGTGTGGAGAGCGGACTGGGATGGTGGTGGGGAAGGAACCGTAAGAGGTGAAGGAGTGGAAAAAGTAAGAGAATGGGTGGACAAGTTGGAGGCAGAACAGGTGATGGGTGGTGGAGAGGAGGGTGAGGCAGGGACTGGAAGAGCAGGTGATATGATTGGGAATTGGAACGGGGAAGGAGGTTGGAACTGGGGAGGTGGCTGGTATTGAATACGAGGGGGAGGAGGGATGGTGGCTGGAGGGGGGGGCAGGTGGAGGAACTACTGGGTGGGTGGAGGAGGTTGGGAGGTAGCCTGCACTAGAGCAGCATGGCAAGTATGTATTACATACATCTGCTGGTCAGTAGATAGCGTATCCATGCGCTGAACTACAGACCGGAAAAAGCTGTGATTTGGAGAAGTTCTTGCTTCTGAATGCATGGTTTGCAGAAGTGTCTCCACCTCCAAAATGTTGGTGTTTATCTGATTCATGCCTGTGGCAATTTGTTCAGTTAATACTTTTAGACAGTTCCTGAAAGATGCATTGAGATGCAAGAACTCGGGCACATAGTTCCTTTCCTGACCCCTCTGCCGCTGCCGCCCAGTAGCCGCAGGTGTACTAGAGGTGGCAGTGGCAGAAGGGTGGGGTAAAGGGAATGCTATCTCCTCACCAGCAGCTGCATGTAATGCAGGCGGCCACGATGCTCCAGTGCTGGTGGAGGGGACAAAGGGCTCACGTGTCAGGGAAGGCTAGGAAGGTGCGGATTGGCCGGGGCTGTCAAAGGGTCCCTCGGTGCCGGTCTCCTGAGGGATCGCTCCATAAAGGTACTGCCACACTAAACAATCCCGCTAGCGATCACGATAACGACCGCATACTAATGTGATCGCTAGCGGGATTGTTTCTATATCGCTAAGTGCGGCCACATTTAGCGATATAGTTAACGACGCTATCGCCGTTAGCGATCTTCTTAACGACTTTAGCGGTACAAAAGTACCGCTAAATCGCTAAGAAAAGATGCCACACTAGCGATATATACTTACCCAGCGGGAGCGCCGACGAGAAAATAGGGTCCGGAACGATTCCAGCGACGAGCGAGATCACAGCAGGAAGCTCGTCGCTGGAAGCTGCCGCACACAACAACATCGCTAACGGGATCACTAAATAGTGACGTTTTTTAGCGATCCCGTTAGCGATATTGTTTAGTGTGGCATACCCTTAAGGGTCCAACTCTGCGGGCGCCCGAGTGCTGGTCACCGTGCTGTGGAATAAAGAGAAGAAAATACAATTAATACAGAGATATGGAATTGCCCTGGCTGAGAAAAAAAATGTAGTTAGACATGTTAACAATTCCTTTTGAATATTTACCTTCTGGTGACCATTGTTGCCCGCAGGAACGCCAGGGCTCTTGCATATTTGTATTTGCTCCGGCGTCCTGCAGATCCACTCGGGGCCCACATTTCCTTGTTGAACTCCTTCTTGAAGCGATCCCTCACAGACTGCCACCGCTTCACAATTCTCTCCCCTGAAACGAGAAAGCACAAACTGGTTAGCATACAACATCAGTGTTTCCCAAACTACAGTCCTCCTTGCCCACATGGGTCATGTTTTCAGGATTTCCATAGTATTGCACAAAAGGAAATCCTGGAAACATGACCCGTGGGGGCCACGAGGACTGAAGTTTGGGAAACACTGCTTTACATCCAGCAACCTGAACTGTATATACTTACGGTGTTCAGTCTGGGCCCGAACATCGAGGTCCTCTCAGTGGTCCACCAGTAGCGAACAGACTTCCTCCCAGAGCCAACGTGTCACGATAAGATCAGCATGGCGGCGGTCCCCCATGTTCCACAGTGGCTCCCTTTCTCGGACCAGATCGATGAGGAGGTCCACATCTAACCCCTCCTCCTCACCGTCCGAGTCGGAAGCACGCTGTGAAGCCTGTTAAACAAAATGAGAAAAAAAAGTACATTAGCCTCCACACTACCAAGTTAAATAAATATATATATATATATATATATATATATATATACTTACACGATGGTGACCGCCACATTTCTCACGCCGACGACTCTGGGAGGCACTGCGAGGACCTCTTGCACGAGCACCAGAAAAAGGGATGTAGGCATATGTGTTGTGTGCTGTGTGATGTCTGTATTAAATGGTTTTCTATGTGTTGTGTGTAGTGTGATGTTGTGTTTCTGCGATTGATGCAGGATACTTACAAATTGTGAGCCCACTCCAGGTATCTGTCCACCCCGTCCTTCTTCTTCTGGGAGCTCCTCTTCAGCTGGTGATTCCTGTTATTAAAAAAAAAATAAGATATATTCCACAGATGGATTGTGAAAACAAAATATATATAATAATTTTTTACCGCTAAATGCTGACGATGAGAGGGAGGGCTCCCAGAAGAAGACGTGTCATCCTGCGGACGCTGCAGGTCCCCGGACACCAGGATTGCTGGTTCTGGTGTCGCTGCTGATTCTTGCGTTTGGCGTCGTCTGCTGTGGAATAAAGACACAAAAAGGGCTAGTGAATATATGTACAGTGCCTACAAGTAGTATTCAACCACCTGCAGATTTAGCTGGTTTGATAAGATGCAAATAAGTTAGAGCCTTCAAACTGCAAACGAGAGTAGGATTTATTAACAGAAGCATAAATCTTACAAACCAAAAAGTTTTGTTGCTCAGTTGAATTTTAATAAATTTTAAACATAAAAGTGTGGGTCAATTATTATACAACCCCTATGTTTAATATTTCGTGGAATAACCCTTGTTTGCAATTACAGCTAATAATCGTCTTTTATAAGACCTGATCAGGCCGGCACAGGTCTGTGGAGTTATCTTGGCCCACTCCTCCATGCAGATCTTCTCCAAGTTATCTAGGTTCTTTGAATGTCTCATGTGGACTTTAATCTTGAGCTCCTTCCACAAGTTTTCAATTGGGTTAAGGTCAGGAGACTGACTAGGCCACTCCAACACCTTGACTTTTTCCCTCTTGAACCAGGCCTTGGTTTTCTTGGCTGTGTGCTTTGGGCCGTTGTCTTGTTGGAAGATGAAATTACGACCCATCTTAAGATCCTTGATGGAGGAGCGGAGGTTCTTGGCCAAAATCTCCAGTTAGGCCGTGCTATCCATCCTCCCATGGATGCGGACCAGATGGCCAGGGCCCTTGGCTGAGAAACAGCCCCACAGCATGATGCTGCCACCACCATGCTTGACTGTAGGGATGGTATTCTTGGGGTCGTATGCAGTGCCATCCAGTCTCCAAACGTCACGTGTGTGGTTGGCACCAAAGATCTCGATCTTGGTCTCATCAGACCATAAAACCTTGAACCAGTCTGTCTCAGAGTCCTCCAAGTGATCATGAGCAAACTGTAGACGAGCCTTGACATGACGCTTTGAAAGTAAAGGTACCTTACGGGCTCGTCTGGAACGGAGACCATTGCGGTGGAGTACGTTACTTATGGTATTGACTGAAACCAATGTCCCCACTGCCATGAGATCTTCCCGGAGCTCCTTCCTTGTTGTCCTTGGGTTAGCCTTGACTCTTCGGACAAGCCTGGCCTCGGCACGGGAGGAAACTTTCAAAGGCTGTCCAGGCCGTGGAAGGCTAACAGTAGTTCCATAAGCCTTCCACTTACGGATGATGCTCCCAACAGTGGAGACAGGTAGGCCCAACTCCTTTGAAAGGGTTTTGTACCCCTTGAAAGCCTTGTGACCCTCCACGATCTTGTCTCTGATGGCCTTGGAATGCTCCTTTGTCTTTCCCATGTTGACCATGTATGAGTGCTGTTCACAAGTTTGGGGAGGGTCTTAAATAGTCAGAAAAGGCTGGCAAAAGAGATCATTAATCCACACATGTGAAGCTCATTATTCTTGGTGCCTGAACTACTTCTTAATACTTTAGGGGGACCAAACAGAATTCTTGTGGTTTGAGGGATTGAATAATAGACACTCTGAATTAACTTTTAACGTTTTTAAAAAAAAAAAAAAAAAAAAAAAATATAATAAAAAATTTTTGCTGCAGTGCATTTCCCACTTCCAGGCTGATCTACAGTACAAATGTCACAATGCCAAGTTAATTCCGCATGTGTCAACCAGCTAAATCTGCAGAGGGTTGAATACTACTTGTAGGCACTGTATATTCCATCGCCCTGCCTGAAAAAGAAAAAATTGGTTAGATGATTTTTTGTGAATGGCGGATGTGATATTTACCGTCTGGTGTCAGATGACCTCTCCTCCCCTTGGTGCTGCTGCTGCTCCCTTGCTGCTTCAGTTTGGCGTCGTCTGCTGTGGAATAAAGACACAAAAAGAGCCAGTGAATATATGTATATTCCATGGCCCTGGCTGAAAAAGAAAAAATTGGTTAAATTTTTTGGGAATGGGGGATATGATATTTACAGTCTGCTGTCAGATAACCTCTCCTCCCCTTCGTGCTCCATTGCTCCATTTCTTCTCTTGCTGGTGCTGGTGGTGCTCTTGTCCTGGCTCCTCTGCTCCTGGCTGGCTGCATGTTATGGCTGAGGGTCCCACTGATCTGCTATATATATGTTTGCTGTGGGCTGGACTACAAAAACAAAAAACCAGATCCGGTGCATTCCGGCGCTCATAGACTTTCATTGTGACAAAAACCGGAGGTTCTGGCTTTTTCGCCGGAGACAAAGCGTTACAGTTGCCGTTTTTTCCAGACGCCAGAATGAGACCAGACACCGGATCCGGCAAAAACCGGACGAACCGCAAGGCCATGCATTACATTTTGCCGGATCCGGTTTTACAAAAAAAGGCCGGATCGCGCCGTCAAGCATAAAACTGATGTGTGAAAGAGGCCTGACTCTCTGGTTTAACAGAATAAAAATTTGAAAATTGTAAAATTTTCAAAATTTTCGCCAAATTTCTGTTTTTTCACAAATAAACGCAACAATTATTGACCTAAATTTGCCACTAACATGAAGCCCAATATGTCACGAAAAAATTCTCCGAATCGCTAAGATACGTTGAAGCGTTCCTGAGTTACTACCTCATAAAGGGACACTGGTCAGAATTGGTCGTTAAGGTCAAAATAGGCTGAGTCATGAAGGGGTTAAAGAGAACCTGTCAGCAGGATTGTGCCCAGTAACCTACAGACAGTGTCAGGTCGGCGCCGTTATACTGATTACAATGATACCTGGTGATGAAATCCGTCTTGTGGTTGTTGTTTAAACTTTATTTGAAGTTTTCAGTTAATGAGATTCTTGTGCTCTGGGGCGGAGCTGTGGGCGGGGCTTTATGTGGTACTCTGCTTACATATTCATATGTTTTGGCTTATGACAGTTTACTGATCGCTCAGTGACCTGCCCTCCTACTTTACATAACTCACATAATAGTGTTGATATTATTGTTGATAATGCCTATAATATTGATTCTATTGTGAGGCTTAGAAAATAAAAACTACAACCAGCAAAATGTCACCTGCGGCGCCTGTCCAGTAGCATCTATCTTTTTCTTATAGATGCTAATGCGCAGGCGCTGCCACCACCGGTGACATTTTGCTAGATGTTATTTTTTTTCTAAGCCTCACAGTAGCCACAATATTATAGGCATTATCAACACTATTATATGCATTATGTAAAAAGGGAGGCAGGTCACTGAGGGATCAGTAACCTGTCATAAGCCAATACAGATGAATATGTAACAAAAGCACCACATAAAGCCCCGCCCACAGCCCCGCCCCAGAGCACAAGAATCTCATTAACTGAAACTACAAATACAGATTAAGCAACAACCACAAGACGGATTTCATCACCAGGTTTAATTGTAATCAGTATAACGGCGCAGACCTGACAGTGTCTGTAGGTTACTGTGCACAATCCTGTCTATATCAATGGCTCTTTACCAGCCTGAGAAAAACAGCCCGCAGTTGTGAGCTTTACCAAGGCGGGTTGTCAAAAATGGGGGAAACCTCATGCCGTTTTTTTTTTAAAATTATTTATTTAAACAATTAAAAAGAAACAGCGTGGGGACCCCTCTATTCTTGATAACCAATCTTGCTGAAGCTTACAGCTGAGGGTTGCAGCCCCAGCTGTGAGTTTTGCCTGGTTGGTTAAAGAAAATAGGGAGGAACCCACATCGGGTTTTTCATCCATTTATTTCCTTAGCTCTCAGGTAGCGGCTGTGGAATACCCCCATCATCCACTCCTACTGTCACTGTTACTAGAGGCAGCAGGTGTTAGATGATGTGGGTAAGAGTCCAAAAAGCCCCCACCTGCTGCCGTTCGGACTTTAATATAACTATCATCATTCTCCCCTGCTCTTGCCGATAGCCGACACAGCAGGGGAGAATGATGAGAGCCGCCTTCAGCACCTGGCACTGAGGAACAGTGCTTACTTTAGCACTTCTTCCCTGTGGCTGTCCGTGTGGTACTGATGCGGCACTCGGGCGGTACACGGTTACCACACATGTGGAGCACATATTACACAGACGGACACAGATATCTCCGTTACCTGTTTTTCCGGTACCGGAAAATCAGGACACGTGGAAGAGGCCTAAGACATCTCAGCTCTGCACTATTATACACAATTCTCTTTAAATGTGTAATATTTCTTCTTGAAACTCATCTGACAGAAAATATTGGACCTTACGATAGTTTAGATGAAGTCACCGAGACCCATACTCTAATTACCCCAGAGAGGTTTCACCACTAGTTACTCATTTATTACTGATGAAGACTGTTGAGTTTGATAATCTTAGTAGATGTTATTGTCTATAGTCACAGTTTTTGATGACAGCAGTTAGTCTCCAACATACGGTACTCTGATTTAACCTTTTCCTGCAGCCAGTTTTGTGTTCCTAATCAGGCCCCATTTTAAAAATCTGACGTGTGTCACTTCATGTGGTGATAACTTGGAATTATTCACAAAGGATAATAAGAAAACAAATGGATCTTACAAATTATTTTCCAACTTCGCACAATACCCTACATACGATTGTACACTACTGTCAGGGCACATGACAGTGTTCAGAAGGGAAGGAGCGCCATTTAGCTATTTGAATGCAGATCTAGCTGGAATAGTTTGCAGACACAATGCATTGGGTCACCTGGCAGCTCAAAAGATGTCCACTATGAACATGCTTGGCCCTATCTTCTCTGCTTTCCATATCCCAAGGATTGCCTTGCTCATTGCCCTTTAACACCCTTACATGGATCTGGATTTACACTGGGACCCAGAGATTAGGACCATGGTGTTACCTGCTATTCCGTGTTATTAGATAGCAAGAAGAATAGTCAGGTAGCTGGATCAGAACCAGAAGGACAGAATAGAGAATCAGAAGACACAAGAGTAGTCAGTAAATGGGTCACAGCACAGCTGTAAACAAATACACAAGCCACAAGCTGAGCACAGAGGACATGAGGAAACAGCTCTCTTTCTGGCAGATTCTGGCCATATGCTTTGAGCTTTAGTAGGGTGTGGTACTTTCCAATTGGCTGAAGAAGGGAGCAGATTACTCCAGCTGGACAGCAGGAACAGATCCCAGATGAGACTGGACACACCATATGCAGAAGCCCTAATATAACTAAATGACAGAAAAACAGAATAGTCGATATCCCATAAAGTGATTCCATTTTATAAATTAATTCACTGAGGGTTATAATCTATACACACGTGGTCAAAATTGTTGGTACCCTTTGTTTAATGACAGAAAAACCCACAATGGTCACAGAAATAACTTGAATCTGACAAAAGTAATAATAAATAAAAAATCTATAAAAATGAACAAATGAAAGTCAGACATTGCTTTTCAACCATGTTTCCACAGAATTAAAAAAAAATAAAACTCATGAAATAGGCCTGGACAGAAATTATGTTACCCCTGAAAATAATGTGACAAAAGGGACATGTTAAATGAAGGTGTGTCCACTAATTAGCATCACAGGTGTCTACAATCTTGTAATCAGTGAGTGGGCCTTTATATAGGGCTACAGATACTCACTGTGCTCTTTGGTGACATGGTGTGTATCACACTCAACATGGATCAGAGGGAGCCAAGGAATGAGTTGTCTCAGGAGATTAGAAAGAAAATGATAGACAAACATGCTAAAGGTAAAAGTTATAAGACCATCTCCAAGCAGCTTGATGTTTCTGTGACTATAGTTGCACATATTATTCAGAAATTTAATATCCATGGGACTGTAGCCAACCTCCATGGACGTGGCCGCAGGAGGAAAATTGATGACAAATCAAAGAGACGGATAATGCGAATGGTAACAAAAGACTCCAGAAAAACTTTGAAACAGATTAAAGGTGAACTTCAAACTCAAGGAACATCAGTGTCAGATCGCACCATCCGTCGTTGTATGAGCCAAAGTGGACTTCATTGGAGACGACCAAGGAGAACACCATTGTTGAAATAAAAAAGCCAGACTGGAATTTGCCAAACTACATTCTCCCAAGCTACAAAGCTTCTGGGAGAATGTCCTATGGACAGATGAGACAAAAATGAAACTTTTTGGCAAGGCACATCAGCTCTATATTCACCGACGGAAAAATGAAGCATATCAAGAAAGAACACTGTCCCTACTGTGAAACATGGAGGAGGCTCTGTTACATTCTGGGGCTGCCTTGCTGTATCTGGAACAGGGTATCTAGAATCGGGGTACAATGAAATGAGTGGATGTTGGAGAGTGAAAATTACACTTTTGCCATTTTATTACCTGTTAGGTCAAGCAAAGACAAAGATTAGGAGGGCACTACCTAACAGATGACTAAAGAAGGGTATCTACCTGGAGTATGTGAAAAACAGATGAACAAACCAAAAGAGAAAAAGCACATACTATGCACCAGGGAACACCTGAGTCACATGAATAATTAAATGTTTATTAAAGAACTGCAAAAACAACCAAAAAGTTAAAAACACTTAAAATATACACACAATTGCCCGGCAAATAAGGGTTCATGGCCCCCTCGACACCCTCAAACAATATATAACATAATCAAAAATAAATAAACAGTACAAAATTCAATATACAGAAAAATATATAATAATGTGTCTCCCCCAAAGGCCCAAAACTAAAAGGGATGTGTAATAACTAAGATACAGGTGTAAACCTAGACCTACACCAAACAATATATGAGATCTAAGCTAAATGACAAAATAGAACTTAAGCAGTTAATACACATGAAAGATGCAAACATCCCGACCCACATAGAAACAATAAGTGTTCAAAATAATGTGATCGCCCATAAGACCAATGTTACCAAGCCAAAAAGGGGGAGAAAAGAGAACCAAGAGAGGCAGGGGGGCCAGAGCCCAACGCGTGTCGCCACCTGCAGTGGCTTCGTCAGGGGCAGGCATGGTTAGAGACGCAGCGGAGTCACTATTTATAGAGAAATAATATAATCAGATACTCACAGCAGCTGAGCGCTGTTTGGACGGCGCCATAGCAGAGAAACGCCAACTACCGGAAATGTGGAGAACCGGAAACATATACCAGGTGTACCAATATGGGCGAGGGCTATCGCAACTGCGCATGCGTTTATAATAAGCAACCAGCCGCATGCTGCTGCGTAAATAGACCAGCAGGCTGCATATGCTCTCATACCGTGAATGCAAACACACAAGTCAGTACTGAGCATGTGCAGTAAGGCCCCAATGACACGGCACCAAGTCTGGTGTACCAATATGGACGAGGAATGACGCAACTGCGCATGCGTTTAGAATCGGCAACCTGCCGTGAATTACTATATAAATGAACCCAGCAGGCTGCATATCCTCTCATGGTGTGAGCACGAACCCAAGGTCTATACAAAACAATAAGACCCTAGTGGCAGAAAACCTAGCGCAAGAAAAAAGCGGCAGAGAATACAATAAAAAAGCATGCATGATCTCAAAGCATAACAGTATTATGTCTCTTAGTGGAGCTAAATAAAGAGAATATAAATTATCTTGCTTTATATGGGACACAGAACATCTGTTTTATGTGAAAACACATAATGCATGTGTGTTTTCACATAAAACAGATGTTCTGTGTCCCATACAGTTAGGTCCATAAATATTTGGACAGAGACAACATTTATCTAATTTTGGTTCTAGACATTACCACAATGAATTTGAAACAAAACAAATCAGATGCAGTTGAAGTTCAGACTTTCAGCTTTCATTTGAGGGTATCCACATTAAAATTGGATGAAGGGTTTAGGAGTTTCAGCTCCTTAACATGTGCCACCCTGTTTTTAAAGGGACCAAAAGTAATTGGACAATTGACTCCAAGGCTATTTCATGGACAGGTGTGGGCAATCCCTTCATTATATCATTCTCAATTAAGCAGATAAAAGGGCTGGTGTTGATTTGAGGTGTGGTGTTTGCATTTGGAAGGTTTAGCTGTGAAGGAAACATGCGGTCAAAGGAGCTCTCCATGCAGGTGAAACAAGCTATCCTTAAGCTGCAAAAAACAGAAAAAACCCATCTGAGAAATTGCTACAACTTTAGGAGTGGCAAAATCTACAGTTTGGTACATTCTGAGAAAGAAAGAAAGCACTGGTGAACTCATCAATGCAAAAAGACCTGGGCGCCCACGGAAGACAACAGTGGTGGATGATCGCAGAATACTCTCCATGGTGAAGAGAAACCCCTTCACAACAGCCAACCAAGTGAACAACACTCTCCAGGAGGTAGGCGTATCAATATCCAAATCTACCATAAAGAGAAGACTGCATGAAATTAAATACAGAGGGTTCACTGCACGGTGCAAGCCACTCATAAGAATCAAGAATAAAAAGGCTAGGCTGGACTTTGCTAAAAAACATCTAAAAAAGCCAGCACAGTTCTGGAAGAACATTCTTTGGACAGATGAAACCAAGATCTACCTCTACCAGAATGATGGAAAGAGAAAAGTATGGCGAAGGCGTGGTACAGCTCATGATCCAAAGCATACCACATCATCTGTAAAACATGGCGGAAGCAGTGTGATGGCTTGGGCATGCATGGCTGCCAGTGGCACTGGGTCACTAGTGTTTATTGATGATGTGACACAGGACAGAAGCAGCTGAATGAATTCTGAGGTATTCAGAGCCATACTGTGTGCTCAGATCCAGCCAAATGCAGCCAAACTGATTGGTCGTCGTTTCATACTACAGATGGACAATGACCCAAAACATAAAGCCAAAGCAACCCAGGAGTTTATTAAAGCAAAGAAGTGGAATATTCTTGAATGGCCAAGTCAGTCACCTGATCTCAACCCAATTGAACATGCAT
Source organism: Oophaga sylvatica (assembly GCA_033576555.1). Classification (NCBI taxonomy): domain Eukaryota; kingdom Metazoa; phylum Chordata; class Amphibia; order Anura; family Dendrobatidae; genus Oophaga; species Oophaga sylvatica. Next base: position 183,121 of record JARQOD010000034.1, read on the forward strand.
TTCACTTGTTAAAGACTAAACTTCAGACAGAAAGGCCCACAAACAAACAACAACTGAAAACCACCGCGGTGAAGGCCTGGCAGAGCATCAAAAAGAAGGAAACACAGTGTCTGGTGATGTCCATGAGTTCAAGACTTCAGGCAGTCATTGCTAACGAAGGGTTTTCAACCAAGTACTAGAAATGAACATTTTATTTACAATTATTTAATCTGTCCAATTACTTTTGGTCCCTTTAAAAACAGGGTGGCACATGTTAAGGAGCTGAAACTCCTAAACCCTTCATCCAATTTTAATGTGGATACCCTCAAATGAAAGCTGAAAGTCTGAACTTCAACTGCATCTGATTTGTTTTGTTTCAAATTCATTGTGGTAATGTCTAGAACCAAAATTAGATAAATGTTGTCTCTGTCCAAATATTTATGGACCTAACTGTATAAAGCAAGAGATCATGCATGCTTTTTTATTGTATTCTCTGCCGCTTTTTTCTTGCGCTAGGTTTTCTGCCACTAGGGTCTTATTGTTTTGTATAGACCTTGGGTTCGTGCTCACACCATGAGAGGATATGCAGCCTGCTGGGTTCATTTATATAGTAATTCACGGCAGGTTGCCGATTCTAAACGCATGCGCAGTTGCGTCATTCCTCGTCCATATTGGTACACCAGACTTGGTGCCGTGTCATTGGGGCCTTACTGCACATGCTCAGTACTGACTTGTGTGTTTGCATTCACGGTATGAGAGCATATGCAGCCTGCTGGTCTATTTACGCAGCAGCATGCGGCTGGTTGCTTATTATAAACGCATGCGCAGTTGCGATAGCCCTCGCCCATATTGGTACACCTGGTATATGTTTCCGGTTCTCCACATTTCCGGTAGTTGGCGTTTCTCTGCTATGGCGCCGTCCAAACAGCGCTCAGCTGCTGTGAGTATCTGATTATATTATTTCTCTATAAATAGTGACTCCGCTGCGTCTCTAACCATGCCTGCCCCTGACGAAGCCACTGCAGGTGGCGACACTCGTTGGGCTCTGGCCCCCCTGCCTCTCTTGGTTCTCTTTTCTCCCCCTTTTTGGCTTGGTAACATTGGTCTTATGGGCGATCACATTATTTTGAACACTTATTGTTTCTATGTGGGTCGGGATGTTTGCATCTTTCATGTGTATTAACTGCTTAAGTTCTATTTTTGTCATTTAGCTTAGATCTCATATATTGTTTGGTGTAGGTCTAGGTTTACACCTGTATCTTAGTTATTACACATCCCTTTTAGTTTTGGGCCTTTGGGGGAGACACATTATTATATATTTTTCTGTATATTGAATTTTGTACTGTTTATTTATTTTTGATTATGTTATATATTGTTTGAGGGTGTCGAGGGGGCCATGAACCCTTATTTGCCGGGCAATTGTGTGTATATTTTAAGTGTTTTTAACTTTTTGGTTGTTTTTGCAGTTCTTTAATAAACATTTAATTATATATTCATGTGACTCAGGTGTTCCCTGGTGCATAGTATGTGTTTTTTCTCTTTTGGTTTGTCTAACTGTTAGGTCCTAACACATAGTGCCCAGATTGTGCTCCAGGAGTCACATACTGCAAATTAAGTGGATTCTTCTCACTATAATATTTCTAAATACAGGGATCCTAAATGTTGGTTGAGCACACTGCAAGACTCAGAAGCAAGAGCGAACTTTGCTGGATTGGTTTAAAGAAACTCTGTTGCTTTTCAACAGCCTTTCAGCCACTAATAGTGTGGGAACTTCTGTTTTTCCATTGACAGATGATGGACCTGAGTGGGGACTTGTTTTTTGTGAGATGAGAATTGGTATTATTTTCGCCTATATAACATTGATTTGTTAGCTTGTCATTTTTATGGACAGTTTAAGTAGAAATATTCAAAAATATAAAACTCATGGATATTTTATTAAAATAATAATTTTTTTTTATCTTAGCAGATGACTGTACCAGGAGATCAGAGGGACAGCTGACATCTTCAATTTTTAAATCTGATGATCTTGATATCCTACAAGATACAACTGAAGTGAATGCTATTACTCCAGATATACCATCATCCCTTCACAGCAAAGATCTGTCATCTGATCCTATGAAACAGGTCCCATCTTCTGGTTCATTACCGACTACTAAGGAAAATCAAAGTCACAAAAGAGGCATTAAAAAACAAACTGCTCCTAAAGCAAAGAAGTCATTTTCATGTTCAGAATGTGGGAAGTATTTTACATGGAAATCACATTTTGTTACTCACCAGAGAATTCACACAGGAGTAAAACCTTTTTCATGTTCAGAATGTGGGAAATGTTTTAACCGGAAATCGGTTCTTATTTGCCACCGGAGAACCCACACAGGGGAGAAGCCTTTTTCATGTTCAGAATGTGGGAAATGTTTTAACAATAAATCAGATTGTGTTAAGCACCAGAGAACTCACACAGGGGAGAAACCTTTTTCATGTTTAGAATGTGGGAAATATTTTAACAATAAATCAAGTTGTGTTAGGCACCAGAGAACTCACACAGGGGAGAAACCTTTTTCATGTTCAGAATGTGGGAAATGTTTTGCACATAAATCACATTTTGTTACACACCAAATAACTCACACAGGAGAGAAGCCTTTTTCATGTTCAGAATGTGGGAAATGTTTTAACAATAAGTCATATTGTGTTAAGCACCAGAGAACCCACACAGGGGAGAAACCCTTTTCATGTTCAGAATGTGGGAAATGTTTTAAAAAGAAAGTGCATCTTGATAGCCACCAAAGAGCTCACACAGTGGAGAAGCCTGTTTCATTTTCTTAATGTGGTAAATATTTTACTTGGAAATCAACTGTTAATAAAAATCAGAGATGTCACGTAGGGGAGAAGCCTATTTTATGTTCATGATATTGGAGTAGCTTTAACCCCTTAGTGACGGAGCCTATTTGCAGCTTAATGACTGGTCCAATTTTTATGATTCTGACAACTGTCACTTTATGAGGTTATAACTCTAGAACGCTTTAATGTTTCCTGCTGATTCTAAGAATGTTTTTTCGTGACATATTTTGCTTCATGCTAGTGGTAAAATTTCTTCGATATGACTTGCGTTCAGTGGCGTTCCGTGAATAGAGCAGACTAAGCAGCTGCTATGGGGCCCAGACAGGTGAGGGGGCCCACGACGGCCGCTGTCGTTTGGCAGCTGTGCTGTGCTGACACAGTACTATCTCCTTTAATTAAATATAAGCGACGGCCGGACACTGTAAACCCCCTTGAAGGTCCCCTTTCCTTGTTGTCTCCTGGTCAGCAGTTGGCTTAAGTCTCTGGCTGCATTTGCATAAGAAAGCCAGCCTGCAGCCAGAGACACGTGCATCACAGGAAGCAGAAAACATTCATAAGTTTCACTCAGGGAGAGATACACTACACAAGAAGGTGAGCCCTGCTGGCTGGGGTATGGGGTGGATTTTTTTGTTGAATGTGTCCCCTCACTGTGCTGGCACTTTATATTTACAATGGCTAGCCTCTGGCTGCACTTTGCACCTTAGGGAGTGAGGGGGTCCTGATTGCAGGCACTGTGGAGGGTGGAGGAGGGGGGCTCTGCATGCACTGTGGAGGAGGATTGCCCTGCATGCACTGCAGCCACCCTTCTGTACTTCTCACAATGCTTCTCCATTAGAGCTGGTTTCATGTGATTTAACCCCTGTACCACCACCAGGCAGGATGATGCTTCCTAGCTGTAGGTAAGACCTCCAGTCTATGTCCCACCACCAACTTCACTGTCAAGGTGTGCAACAATGCATGTTCATGCAATACTAAAAATGTGCAATGCCCTGGAAATCATGGTGCAGCCAATAAATGTTACTAATTTATTCTGCTCCTTCACCCCAGAGGCATGCACCTGGGAGACAGCAATTACATGGGGCGTGCTGAGCTCATGAGGTGCCTGAGAGTGGAAGTTCTGCAGATGTTATGGAAGATATTGTGTGCGGCATTTCTGTGTCCCCTTACCTGTGATAAAATGTGTCTTGTAGTTTGTACACATGTTGGAACTTTGCATAGCTTACATAGTCCAATCATTTCATATACAAAGATATGACATCCGTCTACCTGTCTTATATGATGCCATGAATGATGGGCATTGCTTGTACCTGCTGTCAGATTAGGCACCACACTTCTTACATCGGAGCACACTATGCAGCATGTTCCCTGTCAGGCTAGGTTCACATTTATACGCCTGCAGACTTAATGCGTTGGACGTATACATTAAAACGTATGCCATGCATCAACCTACGAATTTAAACAAGTACATTTGATAGATATCGTACTTCCATCTTTGTCTCTATATGTTTTTTTACTTAAAAAGAATCATTTTTTTTCCATCCAGTTTTACTGGTGTCAACAGTCCCATCCCACTCCATTTTGGCATCAGTTCTGTGAGGAGGTGTCCAGAGGAATAAACTTTTTTTCACCCCACATTAAAAACGCGTACCTTTGGTCAATTATGTTTTTTTCCCACAATACAACGTGATCAGGGCAAAACATAGTCAGAAGAACTTTTTTTTTTACACTACGTGTTGCCCATTATGGTTTGTGTATGCCTCCATATACGTCTGAATACCATTTTTTTTTTGCAATTCAGACATATTTGTCCAGCAGACTGCACTGTATAAATGTGAGCCAAGCCTAAAGAAGTCCTTTTTGTCCAAGGAGGATAAAGCACATCATAAACACAAGTCCATACTGTGTGTTGCTGCTTTGCAGTGTGTATTTTTGCCATGCTGATTTTACAGGTGAAAGGTATTTACTTTGAGCCTTTTTTTGGTTGTAATGGTGAATGCTTCAGGATTATCAATGACCAAAGGGGCGGCAAATTTTTCAGCCGCCCCGGGCCCCACAAACAGTGGCTAAGCCACTGCACACACAAGATGGTGAGCCTGGCTGGGGGTCGATTTTTTTTGTTAAATGTGTCCCCTCACTGTGCTGGCACTTTACATTTACAATGGCTCTGGCTGCACTTTGCACCTTAGGGAGGGGGGCCCGGCTGCACGCACTGTGGAGGGTGTAGGGGGCCCTGCATGCACTGCAAGTGTGTGTGTGTGTGTGGAGTTAAGAGCACCTGTTTTTTTTTTTGGGGGGGCCCCATTCAGACTTTTGCTATGGGGCCCCATGATTTCTATGTACGCCCCTGCTTGCGTTTATGAAAAAAACTGAAATATGGCGAAAATTTTGCAATTTTCAAACTTTTAATTTTTATGCCCATAAATCAGAGATATGTCACACAAATTTCTTAATAAATAACATTTCCCACATGTCTACTTTACATCAGCACAATTTTGAGAACAAATTTTTTTTTTGTTAGGAAGTTATAAGGGTTAAAAGTTGACCAGCGATTTCTCATTTTTACAACAACATTTACAAAACCATTACTTTTAGTGACCACATCATATTAAAAGTCATTTTGAGGGGTGTACATGACAGAAAATACCCAAAAGTGACACCATTCTAAAAACTGCACCCCTCAAGGTGCTTAAAACTACATTCAAGAAGTTTATTAACCCTTTACGTGCTTCACATGAACTGAAAAAATGTGGAAAGAAAAAATTAACATTTAACTTTTTTTTGCAAAACTTTACTTCAGAACCAATTTTTTTATTTTCACAAGTGTTAAAATAGAAAATGAACCACAAAATTTGTTGTGCAATTTCTCCTGAAAACGCCGATACCCCATATGTGGGGGTAAACCACTTTTTGGGCGCACGGCAAAGCTCTGAATGGAAGGAGCACAGTTTGACTTTTTCAATGCAGAATTGGCTGGAATTTAGATCGGACGCCATGTCACGTTTGGTGAGCCCCTGATGTGTCTAAACAGTGGAAACCCCCACAATTGACACCATTTTGGAAAATAGACCACCCAAGGAGCTTATCTAGATGTGTGGTGAGAAATTTGAACCCCCAAGTGCTTCACAGAAGTTTATAAACGCAGAGCAGTGAAAGTAAAAAATCATTTTTTTTCCTCAAAAATGATTTTTTTAGCCCGCTATTTTTTATTTTCCCGCTATTTTTTATTTTCCCATGGGTAACAGGAGAAATTGGACCACAAAAGTTGTTGTGCAATTTGTCCTGAGTACCGATACCACATGTGGGGAGAAACCATGGGAGAGCTCGGAAGGGAAGGCGCGCCATTTTGAAATGCTGACTGTGATGGAATGTTCTGTGAGCGTCATGTTGCATTTGGAGACCTCCTAATGTGCCTAAATAGTGGAAACCCCTCAATTCTAGCTCCAACCCTAACCCCAACACACCGTAACCCTAATCCCAACCTTAACCCTTATCACAACCTTAACCCTAATTCCAACCCTAACCCTAATTCTAACCCTAATGGAAAAATGAAAATAAATAATTTCTTTATTTCATTATATTTCCCTAACTAAGGGGATGATTGAGGAGGGGATTATTTACTTTTTTTTATTTTGATCACTGTGATAGGGTTTATCACAGTGATCAAAATGTACCTTCAATGATTGAATGAATGAATGAATCTTCCCAGACCAAGATGGCGGCGTCCACCGGAGGAGGCAGGAGAGCCCGATGACCACTGGAGGTACCGGAGGGGACCCTATTTCTCTCTCTCCTTTGATGTGTGATCACATCAGAGGAGAGAGAAAGTGAAAGTAAAGTCGCAGCTTTTTTTTTTTTGTGGTCTCCGTTATACGGTTAATAACGGCGATCACAAAAGCGAGGTCGGTAAAAGCCGCCCAGAATCATGTACTCTGGGGTCTCTGCTACCCCCGGCAGCTGAGACCCCGGAGAAAATCCGACTCTGGGGGCGCTATACACTTTCTCCACTTTTTTTACCCTTAACTACCGCCATTAAAAGGCGTATCGGCGGTCGTTAAGGGGTTAACCAAAATTGGATCTTCTTAAAGAGGTTGTCTCTTGTCATTCCTCATGTTTGCTGACAAAAGGATTAAACTAAACTTTGTTAATTACAAATCTAAAACTATACCCATAATTCACCCCCCTGAAAGTTAGTCAGAAGGTGAGCAGTATACAGTGGTGGCCAAAAGTATTGGCACCCCTGCAATTCTGTCAGATAATACTCAGTTTCTTCCTGAAAATGATTGCAATCACTAATTATTTGCTATTTTTATCTTCATTTAATTTGCTTGCAAGAAAAAAAACACAACAGAGAATGAAGCAAAAATCAAATCCTTGATCATTTCACACAAAACTCCCAAAATGGGCCAGACAAAAGTATTGGCACCCTCAGCCTAATACTTGGTTGCACAACCTTTAGCCAAAATAACTGTGAACAACCGCTTCCGGTAACCATCAATGAGTTTCTTACAATGCTCTGCTGGAATTGTAGACCATTCTTCTTTGGCAAACTGCTCCAGGTCCCTGATATTTGAAGGGTGCCTTCTCCAAACTGCCATTTTGAGATCTCTCCACAGGTGTTCTATGGGATTCAGGTCTGGACTCATTGCTGGCCACCTTAGAAGTCTCCAGTGCTTTCTCTCAAACCATTTTATAGTGCTTTTGGATGTGTGTTTTGGGTCATTGTCCTGCTGGAAGACCCATGACCTCTGAGGGAAACTCAGCTTTCTCACACTGGGCCCTACATTATGCTGCAAAATTTGTTGGTAGTCTTCAGACTTCATAATGCCATGCACACGGTCAAGCAGTCCAGTGCCAGAGGCAGCAAAGCAACCCAAAACATCAGGGAACCTCCGCCATGTTTGATTGTAGGGACCGTGTTCTTTTCTTTGAATGCCTTTTTTTTCCTGTACACTCTATGTTGATGGTTTTTCCCAAAAAGCTCGACTTTTGTCTCATCTGACCAGAGAACATTCTTCCAAAACGTTTTAGGCTTTCTCAGGTAAGTTTTGGCAAACTCCAGCCTGGCTTTTTTATGTCTCGGGGTAAGAAGTGGGGTCTTCCTGGGTATCCTACCATACAGTCCCTTTTCATTCAGACGCCGACGGATAGTACGGGTTGACACTTGTACCCTCGGACTGCAGGGCAGCTTGAACTTGTTTGGATGTTAGTCGAGGTTCTTTATCCTCCATCCTCACAATCTTGCGTTGAAATCTCTCATCAATTTTTCTTTTCCTTCCACATCTAGGGAGGTTAGCCACAGTGCCATGGGCTATAAACTTCTTGATGACACTGCGCACGGAAGACACAGGAACATTCAGGTCTTTGGAGATGGACTTGTAGCCTTGAGATTGCTCATGCTTCCTCACAATTTGGTTTCTCAAGTCCTCAGACAGTTCTTTGGTTTTCTTTCTTTTCTCCATGCTCAATGTGGTACACACAAGGACACAGGTTGAGTCAACTTTAATCCATGTTAAGTGGCTGCAAGTGTCATTTAGTTATTGCCAACACCTGTTAGGTGCCACCGGTAAGTTACAGGTGCTGGTGATTACACGAATTAGAGAAGCATCACATGATTTTTCAAACAGTGCCAATACTTTTGTCCACCCCCTTTTTTATGTTTGGTGTGGAATTACATCCAATTTGGCTTTAGGTCAATTCTTTGTGTTTTTTCATTGAAGACAAATTAAATGAAGATAATAATTTTCAGGAAGAAACTGAGTATTATCTGACAGAATTGCAGGGGTGTCAATACTTTTGGCCACCACTGTATACTGTATTTTCACATATTCCTGACACTAGAGTGGATTATAAACTTACGAAGTATATAGTTTGAAGTCTGGGATCTTCCAATATGTGTCTAGTTTTCTGACTATTTCGGATAACATGATACATGATTTTAGGGTTTTCTTCGTCTAGTCTCGCTTGAATATAGGTCAATATTAAATAGTCTCCTGATGAGTCACCTTTGGTGAGGACGAGGATACCCGTAAAAATGAGAGGCTTGGAGAGCGAGTGTGTATATGTTACCTCACCCTATATCCCCTTTCTGCCATTGGACGTACTATCCCGTCCATGGTACCTGGGCCCGTATGACCATGGACGGGATAGTACGTCACATGCGATTGGACGCGCTCCTGGGGAGCGCGTCCGATCGCGGCCGGTTGTCAGCTGATTATCACAGCTGACACCCAGCACTATGTGCCAGGAGCGGTCACGGACCGCTCCCGGCACATTAACCCCAGGCACACTGCGATCAAACATGATCGCAGTGTAACGGGGGCACAGGGAAGCATCGCGCAGGGAGGGGGCTCAATGCGTGCTTCCCTGAGGGAAAAATAAAATTAAAAAAAATTATTTCAATTTTCCCATTAGGGTTAGGGTTGAGGCTAAAGTTAGGGTTGGAACTAGGGTTACGGGTGTGTTAGGGTTAGGTTTGTGGTTAGGGTTATGATTAAGGTTGGGATTAGGGTTAGGGGTGTGTTGGGGTTAGGGTTGGAGTTAGAAATGGGGGGTTTCCACTGTTTAGGCACATCAGGGGCTCTCCAAACGTGACATGGCGTCTGATCTCAATTTCAGCCAATTCGGCGTTGAAAAAGTCAAACGGTGCTCCTTCCCTTCTGAGTTCAGCCATGCGCCCAAACAGTAGCTTACCCCCACATATGGGGTATCAGCGTACTCAGGACAAATAGCACAACAACTTTTTGGGTCCAATTTCTTCTGTTACCCTTGGGAACATAAAAAATTGGGGACTAAAAGATCATGTTTGTGGAAAAAATTATTTTTTTATTTTCACGCCCGGGCGTTATAAACTTCTGTGAAGCACTTGGGGGTTCAAAGTGCTCACCAAACATCTAGATAAGTTCCTTTGGGGTTCTAGTTTCCAAAATGGGGTCACTTGTGGGGAGTTTCCACTGTTTAGGCACTTCAGGGGCTCTCCAAACGCTACATGACACCCGCAGACCATTCCATCAAAGTCTGCATTACTAAACGTCACTACTTCTATTCCGAGCCCCGATGTGTGCCCACACAGTAGTTTTCTCCCATATAGGGTATCGGCGGACTCAGGACAAAAACTTTTGGGGTCCAATTTCTCCCCTTACCCTTATGAAAATAAAATATTGGTGACTAAAAAATCATTTTTGTGGATTTTTTTTTTTTCCACACCCAGGCATTATAAACGTTAGTGAAACAATTGGGGGTTGAACATGCTCACAACAGATCTAGATAAGTTCCTTAAGGGGTCTAGTTTCCAAAATGGTGTCACTTGTGGGGGATTTCCACTGTTTAGGCACATCAGGGGCTCTCCAAACGCGACATGGCATACAGCCAATTCTGCGTTGAAAACGTCAAGCTGCTCTCCTTCCCTTCTGAGCTCTGCCATGCACCCAAACAGTGGTTTACCCCCACATATTGGGTATCAGCGTACTCAGGACAAATTGCACAATAACTTTTGAGGTGTTACCCTTGGAAAATAAAAATTAGGGTGAGAAGATAATTTTTGTGGAAAAAATGATTTTTTAATTTTACGGCTCTACATTATAAACTTGTGTGAAGCACTTCGGGGTTCAAAGTGCTCACCACAGATCTAGATAAGTTCCTTAGGGGGTCTAGTTTCTAAAATTGGGTCAATTGTGGGGGATTCCCACTGTTTAGGCACATCAAGGGCTATCCAAATGTGACAAGGCGTCCAATTTCGATTCCAGCCAATTTTGGTTTGAAAAAGTCAAATGGCACTCCTTCCCTTCCGAGCTCTGCCGTGAGCCCAGTGGTTCCCCCCCGCATATGGTGTATCAGCGTACTCAGGAAAAATTGAACAACAATTTTTATGGTCCAATTTATCATGTTACCCTTGGGAAAATAAAAAATTGGTGACTTAAATATCATTTTTGTGGGAAAAAAATAGGATTTTTTATTTTCATGCCTGAGCATTATAAACCTCTGTGAAGCACTTGGGGTTCAAAGTGCTCACCACAGATCTAGATAAGTTACTTAGGGGGTCTAGTTTCCAAAATGGGGTCACTTGTGGGGGGTTTCCACTGTTTAGGCACATCAGGGACTCTGCAAACTGAACATGACACCTGTTGTGAATGTGCTAGAGATGGTTTCTGAGCAGAGGCTCCCTCTGGTGGTTACAGACAGTACTGAACCGTCCAGTGAGGAATGGCAATCTGGGATCGCTGACTGGACTGATATAAGGGAGATTCCCTCCCATGATGATCGCCGGTGATCAATTGTTCTTGTCTTAATTGTGGTTCCTGGTTCATTTGGAAGTTTGCTTGAGTCTTGCCTGCACCTGCTGCCTTCAGATATTTTCTGCTTTTCTTTTTATGCTTGCTTTTTGCATAGTTTTCTGCACTTTTGTGGAGGTTAGCCGGGTCCCCTCCTGGGGCCTGTGCTCCTCTCAATTTATCTGTAGCCACTGTTATTTGTTCATTTGCTTTTTCCTGTTTATTCAGTGGCTGTGGATTTGTTTTGTTACACCAGAGATCTGATTTAGGTGGTAGAGATCGTGTGATCTCAGGTTTTTTGGCAATCAGAAGTGCTGGTATTTTTTAGGATTTTTGTTGGATTGCAGTCAGAATTCTTTCCTGTACTTTTCTGTCTAGACAGATTGGGCCCCAACGTTTGCTCATTCTATTTTCGGTCTTTGTCCTTGTTTTCTTCTTGTCTAACCGTCATTACATGTTTGGGGGCTTCCTATTTTCTTTGGGGATCTGCTCCGGGGCAGATAGCTTTCCTATTTCTGCCTTTAGGTGTAGTTATCTCTCAGGCTGTGACGAGGCGTCTAGGATCAACGTAGGAACGCTCCACGGCTACCTCTAGTTGTGTGGTTAGTTCAGATTACTGCAATCCAATAGGTTCCAGCCTCTCTGGTGTATTACTGTTTTTGCTTTTTCTCCTCAGCTACCTAAACATAACAGTATCACCGGCCCAAAACTAAAATTATATGGTACTCACAGAAGAGAAAAATAGTGTGGAAAGAAAAAAAGTTGTCAGAGTTGTCAGAGATTTTTTTTTCTCTGTTTGTTGCATTTTTTCCCTCTTTCTTTCTGGGTGCTGAGGAGGATTTTTTTTCTCTCAATGGAGTTTGCACAGTTGTCTGGCCGTGTGGATCAGCTTGCCACTGAGGTTCGGAGTATTGCTTCCTATCTTGCTGGGTTGCCGGTTGTGGAACCTAGGATCCCTATGCCAGATTTGTTTTTGGGGGATCGGGCTAAATTTCTGAATTTCAAAAATAACTAAGTTGTTTTTGCCTTGAAGCCTAAGTCCTCAGGCAACGCAGCACAGCAGGTTCAAATTGTCATCTCTCTCCTGCGCGGCGACCCTCAGGATTGGGCTTTTTCCCTGACACCTGGGGATCCTGTTTTGAATGATGTTGATGTATTTTTTCAGGCTCTGGGGTTGTTGTACGATGAACCTAATGTCACTGATCAGGCTGAGAAGACCTTGTTGGCATTAAGTCAGGGCTGTGAAGCCGCTGAACTGTACTGTCAGAAATTTTGAAAGTGGGCAGTCCTGACCAAATGGAATGAAGATGCTTTGGCAGCTCTTTTTCGGAAGGGTCTGTCAGAGAATGTAAAGGACGTTATGGTGGGATTCCCTGTACCCTCTGGTTTCAATGATTCTATGTCTTTGGCTATTCAAATTGACAGACGTTTGCGTGAGCGCAGAGGTATGCGTGAGATGGTGTTGCCTTGAGGGCCAGCTCCTGAGCCCATGCAGTGTGATAGAGTGACTTCTGGGGCACAGCGTCATGAATTTCGAAAGCGCAATGGGTTATGTTTCTACTGTGGTGACGCCTCTCATGCTATTTCCATCTGCCCTAAGCGGGGAAGACGTTTTGCGCGCTCAGTTGTCTTGGGTAGTGTTCAGACTAAATTTCTGTTGACTGTTACCCTGATTTGCTCCATGTCCACATTTTCGGCTCAGGCTTTTGTTGATTCAGGAGCAGCTATTAACCTGATGGATTTCGACTTTGCCAAACGTTGTGGCTTTCCCATGATACCCCTGCGGAAGTCTATTCCCCTAATGGGCATTGATTCTACCCCTTTGGAGGAGAATAAACCCCAATTTTCTACTCAGGTGATAATGAGTGTTGAACCAGATTATCAGGAGTTGCAAATTTCTGGTGTTGCATAATCTGCATGACATTATTGTTCTGGGTTTCCCATGGTTGCAGATTCATAATCCTGTTTTGGATTGGAAATCTGTGTCTGTGACCAGTTGGGGCTGCCAATGTGTTAATGCTAGCACTCCTGTTTTTTCTGCCTCTCCCAGTCTCAGGATGTTCCTGACTTTTTGACAAATTTTTCTGATGTGTTTAGTGAAAGTAAGTCTGTGTCCTTACCTCCTCACAGAAGCTACGATTGCGCTATTGAGTTAGTGCCTGGTGGTAAATTTCCTAAGGGTCGCCTTTTTAACTTATCTGTACCTGAAAACGATGCCATGAGATCTTATATCAAGGAGTCATTGGAGAAGGGTTATATCAGACCATCCTCTTCACCCTTGGGCGACGGTTTTTTTCTTTGTGGCCAAAAAGGATGGTTCATTGAGGCCGTGTATCGTCTCCTGAATAAGATCACTGTGAAATATCAATATCCGTTACCCTTGATTTCTGACCTGTTTTCCAGGGTGAAAAGTGCTAGTTGGTTTACCAAGCTTGACCTCAGGGGGGCATATAAACTTATTCGCATTAAGCACGGGGATGAATGAAAGACGGCGTTTAATACCCCAGAGGGGCATTTTGAGTACCTAGTGATGCCCTTTGGGCTCACTAATGCTCCTTCCGTCTTCCAATCCTTCATGAATGATATTTTCAGGGATTTTGTGGATAAATTTCTGATTGTTTATTTGGATGATATCTTGATTTTTTCCAATGACTGGGACACTCATGTGAAACATGTTCGGACTATTTTCCAGATTTTGAGAGAGAATGCACTGTATGTGAAGGGATCAAAGTGTCTTTTTGGCGTACAGAAGGTCTCATTTCTGGGATTCATTTTGTCTCCGTCTGTCATTGAAATGGACCCGGTCAAGGTTCAGGCCATCTGTGATTGGGTTCAACCTACTTCATTAAAGGCTCTTCAGAGATTTTTTGGGTTTTGCCAATTTTTATTGTAAATTTATTGGTAATTTCTCCGGTATTGTTAAACCATTGACTGATTTGACCAAAAAGGGTTCTGATGTGGTGAATTGGCCTCCTGAGGCAGTTTCTGCGTTTCAGGAACTTAAGCAGAGATTCACTTCTGCTCCTGTTCTACGGCAGCCTGATGTTTCTCTACCGTTTCAGGTGGAGGTTGATGCTTCTGAAATTGGGGCAGGTGCCGTTTTGTCCCAAAAAGATCCAGAGACCTCTAAGAGTAACCCTTGTGCCTTTTTCTCTCAAAAATTTTCTCCAACTGAACGTAATTATGACGTGGGTAATCGGGAGTTATTGGCCATGAAGTGGGCCTTTGAAGAGGGGAGACATTGGCTGGAAGGAGCCAAACATCAGGTGGTGGTCCTCACGGACCATAAGAACCTGGTTTATCTCGAATCAGCCAAGCGACTTAATCCTAGAAAGGCCAGGTGGGCCTTATTTTTCACACGTTTTAATTTTGTGGTTTCTTTTCTTCCTGGCACTAAGAATGTTAAGGCGGATGCCCTCTCGAGGAGTTTCTTTGCGGATTCTCCTGAGTTATCTGATCCTGCTGTTATTTTGAAAGAGGGTGTAGTACTTTCCGCCATCTCGCCCAATTTGAGACTGGCTTTGGAAGGGTGTCAGGAGGATAAACCTGAGCGCTGCCCTATTGGGAAATTGTTTGTCCCAGACCAGTGGAAGAAGAGTGTGATGTCTGAGATTCATTGTTCCACGTTGGCTGGTCATCCCGGTATTTTTGGTACCAGAGACTTGGTGAGTCGGTCCTTTTGGTGGCCTATCTTGTCTCGTGACGTCAGGGACTTTGTGCAGTCCTGTGGGACTTGCTCTCGTTCCAAGCCTTGCTCTCGCTCTAGTGGTTTGTTAATGCCATTACCTGTGCCCAAGAGGCCATGGACCCATATCTCTATGGATTTTATTTCCGACCTCCCTGTCTCAGAGAATGACCATTATCTGGGTAATCTGTGATAGGTTTTCCAAGATGATACATCTTGTGCCATTACCTAAGTTACCTTCCTCCTCCGAGTTGGTGCCTTTGTTCCTTCAGCAAGTGGTTCGGTTACATGGCATGCCGGAGAACATTGTGTCTGACAGAGGAGCCCAGTTTGTGTCCAGATTTTGGAGGACATTTTGTTCTAAACTTGGTGTTCAATTATCTTTCTCCTCTACATTTCATCCTCAGACCAATGGACAAACCGAGAGAACAAACCAGACCTTGGAGACTTATTTGAGATGTTTTGTGTCTGCTGATCAAGATGACTGGGTCTCTTTTTTGCCTTTGGCTGAGTTTGCTCTTAATAATAGGGCTAGCTCTGCCACCTTGATGTCTCCATTTTTCTGCAATTTTGGGTTTCACCCTCGATTTTCTTCGGGACAAGCGGAGGCTTGTCTGTCCGGGTGTTGACTCTGTTGTGGAGCGAATGCAGCAGATTTGGAACCAGGTAGTGGAGAGGTTGTCTCTCTCTCAGGAGAAGGCCCAACGGTTTGCCAATCGGCATAGGACTGATGGTCCTCGGTTTAAAGTGGGGGACTTGGTTTGGTTGTCCTCAAGAAATATCCCTATGAGGGTTGCATCTCCAAAGTTTAAGCCTAGGTTCATTGGACCTTATAAGATCATGGAGATTCTTAATCCGGTTTCCTTCCGTTTGCTTCTTCCAGGGACATTTAAGATCCATAACGTGTTCCACAAGTCCTTATTGAAGAGGTTTGTCGAGCCAGTGGTTCCTATGGCTGCGCCTCCTGACCCTGTTTTGGTTGAGGGCAATCTGGAGTATGTGGTCGAAAAAATATTGGATTCTCGTTTTTCTAGACGGAAACTCCAGTATTTGGTTAAGTGGAGAGGTTATGGTCAGGAGGACAATTCTTGGGTGTTTGCTTCGGACATCCATGCTAGGAGACTGATCCGTGCCTATCACCGAGCTCATCCTGATCGGCCTGGTTGCACAAGTGAGGGTTCGGTGACCCCTCCTCAAGGGGGGTACTGTTGTGAATGTGCTAGAGATGGTTTCTGAGCAGAGGCTACCTCTGGTGGTTACAGACAGTACTGAACCGTCAATTGAGGAATGGCAATCTGGGATCGCTGACTGGATTGATATAAGGGAGGTTCCCTCCCATGATGGTCGCCGGTGATCAATTGTTCTTGTCTCAATTGTGGTTCCTGGTTCATTTGGAAGTTTGCTTGAGTCTTGCCTGCACCTGCTGCCTTCAGATAAGATATTTTCTGCTTTTCTTTTTGTGCTTGCTTTTTGCATAGTTTTCTGCACTTTTGTGGAGGTTAGCCGGGTCCCCTCCTGGGGCCTGTGCTCCTCTCAATTTATCTGTAGCCACTGTTATTTGCTTTTTCCTGTTTTTTCAGTGGCTGCGGCTTTGTTTTGTTACACCAGAGATCTGATTTAGGTGGTAGAGATTGAGTGATCTCTAGTGTTGAGCGATACTGCTCGATATCTAAAAATATCGTATCGAAATGGTATCACCGATATCACTAAATATCGTCGATATCCGATTCCGATACCGGAAGTCCAATGTAAGTCTATGGGAACAAAAAATCGCAACAAAAAAAACCCTTTCTTTCGTTGTAAACAAAAAATATACACACATAGAATACATATATATATATATATATATATACATGTCATTGTGACATATATATATATATACATATATTTATAGTTTATACACTTCTACATAGTAAAATAGACTCTGATTCAATTGCCGGGTAAAGCCGTGACATACCCCATAGAAGTCGACGGGCTCGGTGCCGAGTACCCCCAAAACCTCTGGCTCTGTGCGACTCAACTTGGGCGTCATGAACAGGATTCTGTAGCTCGCTATAAGCGAGTCCTGTGTGCCTGAATTGAACTGGTTTTGTGCTTGAGAATTGCTAAAATCATCAGAGAATGTATTTGCCATTTTTCCGCCATATCTGCGTCACGACGAGGCACTGGTGAAGAAGAAGGGCGTGCTCTTCGTGGGTGTACACTCACTCAGTGGCGTGAAAACGATGGCCGACCACTCTAAATGGTACTGCAATGTAAGATCGTGCCCCACAGCTCTTCAGTTCCGCCTCCTCATCCTCCTCAGTGTGCGGAAACTAACACGAAGGTCCCGCCTCACTACAAAAGAGGGCCCCTCTCCAGATGCTAATGACACATGTGACTTGGCAGAGATGGCTAATGGACACGAGCAGAAGTGTGAAGGGATGGAGCAGTCAGAGCTCTCCCCCCACGGAAGCGACCCGATCGCCACGGAACCACCGTTGGGCACCCGGCCTGGAAACCCTCCTACGCTGCAAGAAGCGGAGGATACCCTAAGAGGCCTGGCCCGGCACCGGGAGGAGGTCGCCAGGATGGAAGCCAGCTGGCGTGCCCTAAAACTAAACTTGGAGCGGCGCCAATCCCTCTTACCTGAAGTGTCTGTACCGGAAGGTGAGGCACCCGTTCTAGTAGAGGAGTCCGTGCGGGCATCCCAGCCATTGCAATGTGATCCGGTTGACGTTGTCGCAGTGGAGGCACCCGTTCCTGCAAAAAACTCTGCACCGGCAGCACCCCAGATCCCGCTGTCTGCCCCCGTCGCTGAGACAGAAGAAGCGACACCCGTCCTCATGGAGGAGGCCGCGCAGGCACCAGAGGTCTACCTGTCTGTACCGGAGCCCCGACTGTCATCTGTTCCAGAGCCGGCTGCTTACTCCGCAGGTGAGCGCCGCCAGGACTGGGGGGCGCCAGGAGAGCTGCCGCAAACCGGACATCGTAAGCTGCAGTTTGATGGTGGAGACATGGAGATGCTGGAGGAGAATTACAACCGGCGTCAGGAGGAAGAGTGGAGACGTTGGGAGAAGGAAGCAGAGCGACAAAGGGAGCAGCGCGAATCCCAGAAGCTTCGCCAACGTCACATCGAGAAGGACCGGGCAGGTAAGGACCGGATGAGAAAAGATAAAGGTACCCTGAGGGAGCCGCGGCGTAAGGGTGCAGTACGGAGCTTTAAATTGAAAGGTGGTTGGGGCTTCATCCAGGAGCCTGGACTTTATTTAGAAGTCTTTGTGACCCGGCGGGACGTGGAGACTCATCTCCCAGAAGGACACCCGGGGAGGGACCTGTTGCCAGGAGACTTGGTGACTTACACCCGACACTGGGGTTACAAT
The DNA here is from genome assembly GCA_033576555.1 of Oophaga sylvatica. Lineage (NCBI taxonomy): Eukaryota > Metazoa > Chordata > Amphibia > Anura > Dendrobatidae > Oophaga > Oophaga sylvatica. The sequence continues at coordinate 201,249 of JARQOD010000034.1, forward strand.
GGATGGTACGCCCTAAATGTTACCAGGTGCGAACCCTACTCCCCAGAGTGTCAGGAACCTGTGAGACCCTCGGAGCCTTCAGCCTCCCACATCCAGGCCTCTGCACAAGTGCCCACCCCATGCCGTAAATCTCCCCAGCCTCCCTCAGTGGTCTCCTCAGCAGCCCCAGCTATGGACATGATAACTATAGCTGGCCCGTACCCGGCGCCTGTTAGGCCCCCTGGGGTTCGTTCAGTCCGGGACATAGGGGTCCAGACCCGGAGGGAGATGAAAGAGGTGGCCACACAGACCCAGATAGCGGGTCACGACTTGACTGTACAGGCCACACGACGTCATCAGGTCCTGGTGGTCCTTGGTGTCTCGGATGTTTGGCAAGCATCAGAAGAGTACCAGGTGGTACCTGGAACACCCCTGCCAAAGAATTATAAATAACCCGGACAGGGTCCCTGTATGTAAATAGTTAAATTGTTGATGTACCCGGACGGGTGAATGTTCATATAAAAGTTTTTAATTTAATAAAAAAACAACAACACAGTTTTCATTACTTTTATTACAGTCTCATCCTGCGACGCCATCGATCTCCTGTAAAAAAATGAAAAAAAAACCCAGCAGTATACCACCTGTCCGACGCAGTCCATAGTAACGAGTGTCCCACGACGATCCAGCTCTGCTACATCAGAATGACAGGCAGAGCCTGTCATCCCGGCGCAGCACAGCTGATTACCTGCTTCCCCGGCGGTGACGTCATCGGACTGACTGCTTTACGGCCGGGATTACCCAGCAGTCACTGCAGTTATCGCGAAAAACTGCATGTGACCGCCAGGGAGAAGATAATGGCGGCCATCAAGCAGTCCAGGACGTGACCGCCGGAGATCTTCTGCCAGGTAAGTGCCGCTGACTCCTGACAGACCCGACCGACGGACACTCACAGTGACAGTGACAAATCCGATTCCGGTATTCGATATGACGAAAATATCGGTATTCGGAATCGAAAGGCCGATACAGCTAATATCGGCCGATATCCGATATTTGCAGTATCGTATCGCTCAACACTAGTGATCTCAGGTTTTTTGGCAATCAGAATTGCTGGTATTTTTTAGGGTTTTTGTTGGATTGCAGTCAGAATTCTTCCCTGTACTTTTCTGTCTAGACAGATTGGGCCCCAACGTTTGCTCATTCTATTTTCGGTCTTTGTCCTTGTTTTCTTCTTGTCTAACCGCCATTACATGTTTGGGGGCTTCCTATTTTCCTTGGGGATCTGCTCCGGGGCAGATAGCTTTCATCTTTCTGCCTTTAGGTGTAGTTATCTCTCAGACTGTGACGAGGTGTCTAGGATCAACGTAGGAACGCTCCACGGCTACCTCTAGTTGTGTGGTTAGTTCAGGTTACTGCAATCCAATAGGTTCCAGCCTCTGTGGTGTATTACCGTTTTTGCTTTTTCTCCTCAGCTACCTAAACATAACAGACACCCATCAAAGTCTGCATTCCAAAACGTCATTACTTCCTTTCCGAGCCCTGAAGTGCGTCCAAACAGTATTTCTCCCCCACATCAGTGTACTCAGGACAAATTGGACAACTTTTGGGGACCAGTTTCCTTGGGAAAAATCAAAAATTGAGGACTAAAAAATCATTTTTGTGGAATTTTTTTTTTCCACACCCAGGCATTATAAACTTTAGTGAAACACTTGGGGGTTCAAAGTGCTCACAACAGATCTAGATAAGTTCCTTAGGCGGTCTAGTTTCCAAAATGGTGGGGGGTTTCCACTGTTTAGGCACATCAGGGGCTCTCCTAACGCGACATCGCATACAATCTCAATTCCAGCCAATTTTGGTTTGAAAAAGTCAAACGGCGCTCCTGTCCCTTCCGAGTTCTGCCGTACGCAGATATATGGGGTATCGGCGTACTCAGGAGAAATTGCACAACAACTTTTTCTGTCCATTTTCTCCTTTTACCCTTGTTAAAATAAAAAAATTGTTTGTAAAAGATCATTTTTGTGACTAAAAAGTTAAATGTCAATTTTTTCCTTCCCAGTTGCTTCAGCTCCTGTGAATAATAAATAAACTTCTTAAATGTGTTTTTGAGTACCTTCAGGGGTGCAGTTTTTAGAATAGTGTCATTTTTGGGTATTTTCTGCCATATAGACCCCTCAAAGTGACTTCAAATGTGAGGTGGTCCCTAAAAAAAATGGTTTTGTACAATTTGTTGTAAAAATTATAAATAGCTGTTCAACTTTTAACCCTTATAACTTTGTAACAAAAAAAAAAATTTGGTTTCAAAATTGTGCTGATGTAAAGTAGACATGTGGGAAATGTTATTTAGTAACTATTTTGTGTGACATATTTCTCTGTTTTAAGGGAATAAAAATTCAAAGTTTGAAAATAGCAAAACATTCAAAATTTTTGCCATATTTCCATTTTTTCATAAATATCCGCAAGTTATATCGAAGAAATTTTACCACTATCATGAAGTACAATATGTCACGAGAAAACAGTCTCAGAATCGAGAAGATTTGTTGAAGCGTTCCAGAGTTATAACCTCATAAAGAGACAGTGGTCAGAATTGTAAAAATTGGCCCGGTCATTAACGTGCAAACCACCCTTGGGGGTTAAGGGGTTAAACATAAAAAATCCCATAGAGAGAGAAGTCATTATTATACCTAGAGTGTGAGAAATGAATTACAGGAAAAACGTATTTTGTTGACCATCAAAAATAACTCGGACGAGGAGAACCTATATATACAGTCATGGCCAAAAGTTTTGAGAATGACACAAATATAAATTTTTACCAAGTCTACTGCTTCACTTTTTCTAATGGCAATTTGCATATACTCCAGAATGTTATAAAGAGTGATCAGCTTAACAGCAATTACTTGCAAAGTCAATATTTGGCTAGAAAATGAACTTTATCCCACAAAACACATTTCAGCATCATTGCAGCCCTGCCTTAAAAGGACCAGCTAACCTCTTTTCAGTGATTGCTCCATTAACACAGGTGTGGGTGTTGATGAGGACACAGCTGAAGATCAATCTGTCATGATTAAGTAAGAATGACACCACTGGACACTTTAAAAGGAGGCTGGTGCTTGGCATCATTGTTTCTCTTCTGTTAACCATGGTTATCTCTAAAGAAACACGTGCAGTCATCATTGCAATGCACAAAAATGGCCTAACAGGGAAGAGTATCGCAGCTAGAAAGATTGCACCTCAGTCAACAATCTATCGCATCATCAAGAACTTCAAGGAGAGAGGTTCCATTGTTGCCAAAAAGGCTTCAGGGCGCCCAAGAAAGACCAGCAAGCGTCAGGACCGTCTCTTAAAAGTGTTTCAGCTGCGGGATCGGGCTACCTGCAGTGCAGAGCTTGCTCAGGAATGGCAGCAGGCAGGTGTGAGTGCATCTGCACGCACTGTGAGGCGGAGACTCTTGGAGCAAGGCCTGGTCTCAAGGAGGGCAGCAAAGAAGCCACTTCTCTCCAGAAAAAACATCATGGACAGACTGATATTCTGCAAAAGGTACAGGCAGTGGACTGCTGAGGACTGGGGTAAAGTTATTTTCTCTGATGAATCCCCTTTTCGATTGTTTGGGACATCAGGAAAACGCCTCATTCGGAGAAGACGAGGTGAGCGCTACCACCAGTCTTGTCTCATGCCAACTGTTAAGCATCCTGAAACCATTCATGTGTGGGGTTGCTTCTCTGCCAAGGGAATTGGCTCCCTCACAGTCTTGCCTAAAACACAGCCATGAATAAAGAATGGTACCAGAATGTCCTCCAAGAGCAACTTCTCCCAACCCTCCAAGAGCAGTTTGGCGATAAACAATGCCTTTTCCAGCATGATGGAGCACCTTGCCATAAAGCAAAGGTGATAACTAAATGGCTCAGGGAACAAAACATAGAGATTTTGGGTCCATGGCCTGGAAACTCCCCAGATCTTAATCCCATTGAGAACTTGTGGTCAATCATCAAGAGACGGGTGAACAAACAAAAACCTAAAAAATTCTGACAAAATGAAAGCATTGATTGTGCAAGAATGGACTGATATCAGTCAGGATTTGGTCCAGAAGTTGATTGAGAGCATGCCAGGGAGAAATATTGACTTGCTGCATTAACTTATTCTAACTGTCAATATAAGCTTTTGTTACTCATATGTTTTCAATTATATTTCTGTCTGTGATAAAAACATCTGTCAAACACACATAAAAACCAGAGGGCAGCAGATCATATGAAAATATAATATTTGTGTCATTCTCAAAACTTTTGGCCATGACTGTACTATATGGAGGACTGGGGCACATTATATTTTATGGAGGACTATGGGGTGCATTATACTAAACAAGCAAAATGCTGTATATTCGAGTGATTGGATTGTTTATGCCGGAACAAAAATCATTGTTCTCAGCAGCACATCTCCCGGTGTAAGCTGCAGATGTGTTGCTGATAACAGGATACTGTATGGGGACAGATAGATCTTTTAATGATTGTTCTGTCCCATCATTATTCCTGAGCCGGTGGAAAGAGGCCAGGAAATAAGAGATGAATGACTTTAATATTGTCGATCACACTCGTTTAGCAGCGCACATAAATATAACCAAAATGCTTCTGTGTGATGGTGCAATATGTGAGCGTTTGGGGCCCCATTTTAAACTTTTGCATAGGACCCCACTTTGCCTAAAACTGGTCCTGACCACCCCTTTCCTATCCTGGTTCATGTTATTGGTGTGACACCGAATAGTGGTTGTGACATACCCCTGATGGCTTATTGGTCTAAACCGAACGACTTGGGGCAAATAGCAATCAGAGCTCACAGGGAGTGAATATACCCCACATGGGTAAATGCATCTGTGACGCTCCAGGGTGGTGTATCAAAGGAAACAGCATCACACGCCATCCCGGGGAACTCCGACACCGGGCACCTCCGATTGGACGGCGAGGATGGACTTGTCGCCATGGAGACCGAACGGGCCCATACTACGAGAGCGTTAAGCATCCCCAGTGAAGCAGGTTTGTGAAGGAAATTTGATTAGGATAGTAACATAGTTAGCAAGGCTGAGAAAAGACATTTGTCCATCCAGTTCAGCCAATATTCCATCAGAATAAATGCCCAGATCTACGTCCTTCTAAAGAACCTAATAACTGTAAGATACAATATTGTTACGCTCCAGGAAGACATCCAGGCGTCTCTTGAACCCCTCGACTGAGTTTGCCATCACCACTTCCTCAGGCAAGGAATTCCAGATTCTCACTGCCCTAATGCTTTGGAAAAATCAAGATATACCAAGTCCAATGACTCACCTTGGTCCAGTCTATAGCTTACCTCTTCATAAAAACTGATTAGATTGGTTTGACAGGAGTGATTCCTCATAAACCCATGCTGATATGGAGTTACACAGTCATTCTCATTGAAATAATCCAGAATAACATCCCTCAGAAACCCTTCAAATATTTTACCAACAATAGAGGTTACACTTACTGACCTATAATTTCCAGGTTCACTTTTAGAGCCCTTTTTGAATATTAGTACCACATTTGCCATGCGCTAGTCATGTGGAACAGACCCCGTCGCTATAGAGTCCCTAAATATAAGAAATAATGGTTTGTGTATTACATTACTTAGTTCTCTTAGTACTCATGGGTGTATGCCATCTGGACCCGGAGATTTATCTATTTTAATCTTATTTAGCAGGTTTCGCACCTCTTCTTGGGTTAGATTGGTGACCCTTAATATAGGGTTTTCTTGGTCTCTTGGCATTTCACCTAGCATTTCATTTTCCACCGTGAATACCGTGGAGAAGACGGTGTTTAATATAGTAGCTTTTTCCTCGTCATCCACAACTATTCTTGTCTCACAATTTGTTAAGGGGCCTACACTTTCACTTGTGATTCTTTTACTATTTATATAGTTGAAGAACAGTTTGAGATTAGTTTTACTCTCCTTAGCAATGGGCTTCTCTGTTTCCTTTTTGGCAGCTTTAATTAGTTTTTTAGATAAAGTATTTTTCTCCCTATAGTTTTTTAGAGCTTCAACGATGCCATCGAACTTTAGTAGTTTATTAAATGCCTTCTTTATATTGTTATTTGCCCCTCTTACTTCTTTGTTTAGCCACATTGGGTTTTTCCTATTTCTTGTCCTTTTATTCCCACAAGACATAAACCTCTTACAGTGCCTATTTAGGATGTTCTTAAACATTTCCCATTTATTATCTGTATTCTTATTTCTGAGGACATTGTCCCAGTCAACCGGATTAAGGGCATCTCTAAGCTGGTCAAACTTTGCCTTCCTAAAGTTCAGTGTTTTTGTGACTCCCTGACAAGTCCCGTAACAAGAGACAAGTGAATAAATCTATCTCTGTGTGTGCTGCGGCCGTCCTCAATCAGGATGAATATTAGAGCGCTCAAGAATGACACTGTACACCGAGGTAACAGAATAACATTCCATCAATACTGACGGGTTATTGTACATACATGTTTTTATAATTAGATATATACAAAAGTCCTCAACAATAATAATTACCCTATACTCATGGGTTAACACTTCTTTAGCATGAATTTTACACAATTATTTTTGTATACCCCCATATACAGTTTGGGAACTAAAACAAAATTGAAGTGACTTGAAAAGAATCTTCAAAATATTGAATTTTTATTGACCAGTACAAAAAAAATCTCAGAATTTTTACAGAAATAATAAGCACAGAAAAACATGGAAGCTGAAAAAATCCACCACAATATTAATAAAATCACAAAATGTCAGTCTGAAAAACTAACACAGACTAGATCCCTTATTTATCATACATAAAGTGCGTAGTGCAAAAAATCTTTTAAAGCTCATACACTGATAAATATATATCACTTGGTGGCATTGTTGCCATACCAAAGAATACAAAACTTTTTTTTAGATCAGCTGTGAAAAAGTTTCAGAAATGAGAGGATATTAACCTCTCTAAAGGCACACAAAATTAGGAAAATAACCACATAGTTCACAGAGGCTTATCAATAATGAATTACCTAACCAGGGTCACATATACTATATCGCTGTTCAGATGCAGTTTAACGAGCATGGTGGCTAAATTCATTGTAATCCTAACAATATTAATCAAGGGCTCTTTACCTGATCAAGTAAAGTAACTGTGGGCGATTCTTTGGAGCCTCCAGCCCCGACGCGCGGGTTTCGCCCGGTTTGCTTCTTCTGGGGGCGTGTCTTAAGCTCAGCTGTCTGAGTGTATAAATACTCATGTCCACCAATGAGCAGAGATTATCTGTGTGACGTTATAGTCATGTGAATTAATGCACATGCGAAAAAGAAAAAGCATCCTTCAAGCCACTCCATTAAAGTCACTATAGTATTCTTCCACTGTGCTTGCGCAGGAACACAATAGCATTCTGACGTCTAGGGAACAATCACTGAAACGCTGCTGCACAAAGTAAATCAAAGTGCACTGTTGAACAATATGCGCATGTGCCTGACTATAACGCACGTATCAAGTTAAAATTTAGCTGCAATGACCACAATACATCCCAGTTTCTAATGGCGCATACATAAACGGCGCGGCACCTTCTTATAATATGGTGCAATAAAAGCAATCTTGCAGGGCACAATCCTAGCCAACGCGCAACTGAAAGTGCATAGGGGCAGGTGATGTCGTGCATATAGATCTGCCAGTACCGCAACTGAATGGCCACACTGATCATACATGAGCACTCTATCGGTGATATAGGGTCATTGCATGGAAGTCATCATTATAAATTTCAAACATGGAAGAACAACAACCTAAAAAAAAATAATCGAATGGTATATATAGGGATATAGGAATTAAAAAAGGGCAAACAATGCTCAAAGGTGCAAGAAAATCATAAATATATGGAGGAAAATAGTGTCCATATGGAAGAAACCAAACAATGTGATAAGGCCATTGTCACATCATATAATTATTAAACAATAAAATAATTAAATATTAGTGCTAGGTGAAATAGTGAGCTATAGTGTCTAAAATAAAACTGATGAAAGACCAATAGTCTCTGGGAAGTTATCTGTAAAATTGTAGATTATTACCTTAAACCACTTGTTACGGAGCTACCTTCACATGTCAAGGACACCACTGCGGTATTGGGTCATATGGATCATATGATTTTGAATGAAGATGCATTGTTAGTAACTGCGGATGTAGAAGCATTATACACATCAATTAAACATCATGATGGTATAAAAGCAGTTAGTTGGTTCCTCCAAAGAAGCAATATTGAAAAACGATGGCTGAGTTTTTAATTAAGTTATTGCAGTTTATCCTGACCCATAATGCCTTTACTTTTAATAAAAAAATATATTTACAACACATCTTCAGCTTACACCGGAAGATGTGCTGCTGAGAACAATATGCAGCATTTTGCTTGTTTAGTATAATGCACCCCATAGTCCTCCATATAATATAATGTGCCCCATAGTCCTCCATATAGTATAATACACTCCCTATAGTTCTCCTTATAGTAAAATACACTGCCTAGTCCTCCATATAGAATAACACACTCCTCAGTCCAGTCCTCCATATAGTATAATACACTCCCCATAGTCCACCATGTAGTGTAATACACTCCTCAGTCCTCCATATAGTATAATACACACCTCAGTCCTCCATATATTATAATACACTCATCATTGTGCTCCATATAGTATAATGCACCCCTTAGTTCGCCATGTAGTACAATTCACCTCCCATAGTATAATGCACCCCATAGTTCTTCATATAGTATAATGTATCCTCCATAGTTCTCGATACAGTATAATGAAGCCTCCAATAGTTTAATGCAGCCCCGCCATACAAAATAATATAGCCCCCCTAATACAGTATAGTGTAGCCCCCATAGAATATAATGTAGCCCCCCTCATAAGGTTTAATGCAGACCCCCTCATGCAGTATAATGCAGCCCCTTCATGGAGTATAATGTAGCCCCCCCTCATGCAGTATAATGCAGCCCCTTCATAGAATATAATGTAGCTCCCATAGACTATAATACAGCCCACTTCCCCATAAAAATAATGTATCCCCTAATAGTGTATGATGCAACCCCCTCAGAATATAGTACAGACCCCCAGAGAATATAATGTAGCCTCCCCCACCCGAGAAAATAATTTTTAGCCCCACAGTCCAGTACTCACTCACTGATATATTTAAAAAACAGAAAACACACAATCCTCACCTCTCTCCTTGTTCCCCGTGCTGCTCCCGGCTTGGTTCTGGTCTCAGCACAATGAAGTGACGTCATCGCGCATCTGCAGTGTCAGAGGGAAATGATGGGAGAGGGAGAATCCTCTGATGCGCTCTCCTCCATCATTGCTTTCAACTGTGTTGGCGTAATGATGCAGATATAGTTGAATGCGGTGCGTGGGGGGAATTGGCGCTAGTGCCGGGCGGGCCCCCCTGACTCACGGGCCCCATAACAGCAGCGCGGTGTGCCGCTGTTAGCGGCACGCCACTGGCCTGGAGGCCCCTGGGGGAGCGGGGGTCCCTAGACAGCTGCCTAGTCTGCCTGCAGCCAATGCCGGCCCTGGGGTGGTATAAATAACCACCAATGTGATTGGCTTACATTGGCAGAATCAATCATGTGTTCCATAAATATGACCGGGGAGCAGCCCCAATTCCTTTAGAAACACTCCCACTTTATCCGAGTTACTTACGTTGCCTTGATTAGTGCAGGACCTTGGTTTGTTGGAAACACTTATCCATACCCTCTCTGAGGAAGCTGACGTGGCGAAACACGTGTAAGATGGAATAGTGGTAAATATTTCATCTTTATATGTATACTGCTGGCATGTCGTCTATAGGATGTGTAATCTCCATCTCTTGTTAGGATGTTTCCTCCTTTATACTATATGGGCTGTAATATATTCCTGGAATATTCCATATAGCACTTGCTGCACTTTATATATCCTATTTGTATTCCAGGAATGTAATGCGCTGTTAGCTCTTTATTTTCTTACTATTTATACCCTTTGCTCTGTGTCCTCTCATTATATAAGCTATTCATTTATAAGTGCACAGTCTCTATTGACCTTATAAACTGATATCAAGTGATATCTCTACAATTCGCTTACACATATCTATGTATGGATTTATCTTATACTCAATAAATACGGAGCACTTAATCTCATTTCCACCTTGATAGTGACACTCTCTTAGGATACATTTTACTCTATTATGGCACTTTTGTACATAGCCACTAGATGGAGCTACATTTGACATTTGCCTGAATTTTTATATCTACACATGGTTTACACACATTATATTTTCTTGTCTTATCTATATACTATTTATCATTTTAAGCTGTGTATTTTTGTAATTATTTGTATGTATACATGATTGATTACCTCTTCTGTCTCTGTAAAAAACAATCCTCTTTAACCCCTTTCCAACATGGGGTGTAAATGTACGCTGATGTCGCACTCCCTCTCTTTGATGTGGGCTCTGTTGCAGCACGTTAGGCCAGAAATCCCACCCATCGATGACCCTGTCACGTGATCAGGCGTCACCGATGGGTTGGCATGACAACCAGAGGTCTCCAGCAGACCTTTATGGCTGTCACTGCAGGATCCTATGAGAGTTGCCCGGTGGTCGACGATCATAGCAAGTGAGCAACTATGCTACATACAGGTGATCTGATCATCGCCTGTATGTAGCAGAGCCGATCCGGTTATGACTGCTACTAGAATCCCATGGAGACTATTGAAGAATGCATGTGGTGACATGGGGGGTCAGCGGGCATCCCGGTCCGCTAGCCGAAACCACATGGACCAGGGATCGTCCCACCAAACTCCCACTCTCCTTTTAACGTGGGCAAAACGCTACTCAGACAACACAGTGTTAGGGTAAAACAGTGTGGCAATGCTTTATTGAACCACAAAACAGGCAGATAACACATAGAAAAGTTACAGCAAAATACTCAAGATGGTGCACATTACAGAGTCTCACCCTTCCGCTGACTCGCCGGGATAAGAGCAGCTGTGACTTCAGATCTTCCAGGGTCGCTACCTCACCTGTGGCACGCACACAGAGGAGGTAACAACAAGCGTAGGAAGATGACAGTCCATACAAGGTACAAGGCCAGTTGATCCAAGGATCACAACCTGGCTTTATATTCCAGGGTTGTTTACTCCACCTGTGGCACGCACACAGAGATGAGGTAACAACAAGTGTAGGAAGATGACAGTCCATTGAGTCCATTCAGTCTATATAAGGCCAGTTGATCCGAGGATCACAACCTGGCTTCTCCAAGCGTATCCATGGTTCAGTCATGGTCAATGGAGCAGATCTGTATTCTGCTAACCGTGTCTAGGTTGTTTCCTGTAGAATGATAGATCTGTGTCCCTTGTGATGGAGCCATGATGTAAATTTGCTGCTGTATTGTCTCTGGTCCTTTGGATGTATGAATGTCTTGGCAGAATCTCTCTGGCTGTTTCTCTCTCTGTCTCTTTATACAGAGGCATGTAACCTATTTTTTAGACTTAACAAGTGTCCCTCATTCAGTATTTACATAAAGGATAAGAATGGAGATGAAATCAAGTAGCATTACTTGATTTTTTTTAAACTATTTGCATAGTTTTTCCCTCTCTGCTTTAGAAGTCAACAAATTGGCCCATAACACAATGCATAATTAGCATATCAGCAAACATCACAAGTGATCAAGGATAAGCGCACAATAAAAGTCAGTATTACAGGCTTAAGCCCCCGTCTCACACAGCGATCTCGCTAGCGAGATTGCTGCTGAGTCACTAGTTTTGTGATGCAGCAGCGATCTCCCCAGCGATATCGCTGTGTGTGACATTCAGCGACGATCAGCCCCCCTGCTGGGAATCGCTGAATGTCCTGGACATTTTTTTGATCGCTGATCTCCCGCTGACAGGCACGCATCGCTGCGTGTGACAGGCGGGAGACCAGCGATAACCCAGGGCTGTGCCTAGAAACCCGCTGTGTACCTTGGATACCAGCGCCATGATGCAGGGAGCTGGTAACCAAGGTACACAGCAGGTTTCCAGGCACCGCGCAGCTCCTGGAAACCCGATGTGTACCTTGGTTATCAGCTCCCTGCATCAGGGCGCTGGTATCCAACGTACACTGCGGGTAACTAAGCGATGTTACCCGCAGTGTCGCTGTGCTGATCGCTGCTTGAGCTGCCTGTTTGGCAGCTCAGCAGCGATCATGTAGCTATACACCAGCGATCCTGATCGTTGTCGGGATTGCTGGTGTATCGCTATGTGAGACCTGGGCTTAACACTAACAAAACTCTGTTTTGTTGACCAACCAGAAATCCACACTTAAATTTGAAAGCCAACATACAGATAACATTCTATTATTCTTCGTTTGCTAAAAATAGTCTTCTGGTTAATTAAGATACAATGCTGTATGTCTTCACAATGCCAAAAGTAAAAAAAAAAAAGTTTATAAAAATATAAAAAAAAAATGAAAGTTCAAATTACCCCACTTTCGCCCCATTCAAAATAAAACAATTAAAAGAAATCAAAGCATACATATTTGGTATCGCCGCATTCAGAATCGCCCGATCTATCAATATATAAAAAAAAAAGAATTAACCCGATCGCTAAATGGCGTAATGAGAAAAAAAGTCAAAACGCCAGAATTACATTTTTTTGGTCGCTGCAACATTGCAATAAAATGCAATAACAGACGATCAAAAGATCTTATCTGCACTAAAATGGTATTCATTAAAAACATCGGCTCGTCGCACAAAAAGTAAGCCCTCACCCAACCCGAGATCATGAAAAATGGAGACGCAACGGGTATCGGAAAATGGTGCAATTCTTTTAGACTTTGCCTAATAAAGAGGAGTTATTTTTACTGATAAATGTTTGTTTTGGGTCGTTTATTTTCTGTTGGTATTTGGTTTTCCCTATAAAACTCCTATATAATATTTCATCCTTGAACGCATGCAGTGCCAATGTTTTTGTACAATTTCTCAATAATATATACAGGTTCTCCCAGTCTGAGTTATTTTTGATGATCAACAAAATATGATTTTCCTGTAATTAATTTCTCACTCTAGGTATGATAATGACTTCTCTCTATGGGATTTTTGACGTTTAAAAAGTTTGTCCACTAGTTGGACAATCCCTTCTCATTCCTCATGTTTGGTCCTGTAAAAATAAAAACACTTAGACAAACCTCCCATGCTGGCACCGATTCAGCGGTGTCTGCACTTGCGTTCTTGGGGTTCTTTGAGGTTTTTATGTCATGTGAGCCCTGTGCCCAATCAGCACTGGCATCACTATCCCCACCTTTGGACAAATCGAGCATCATGAGGCAGTCAGAGAGCAGCCGCAGCCCTGGCTTCCTGTTTATGTTCAATACGTCCAAAGGCTGGAAGAGTGAAGCTGCCGCTGATTGGGCGCAGGGCTCGAGTGATATAAACTCACCTAAGCCCCGGGACAGTGAGTCTCGACACCGCCGAAGTGGAGCCGGCACGCCAGCGGAGTATGAGTGTTTTTATTGTAATGAGGCCAAACATTTAGAATGAGTTCACTGAGAAAAAAAAATATATATATATATATTGATCCCTTGATTAGAAGATTCACTGACAAAAGGATAAAAATAAACTGTATTAATTCCAAATGTAAAACTATACCCATAATTCACCCCCTGAAGGTTGGTCAGAAGGAAACTAATAGAAAAAACATATACCCCGCCTCTCAGTATATAGGGTGAGGAGACGTATACACGCTCACTCTCCAAGCCTCTCATTTCTACGGGTTTCATCGTACTCACCATCAGTAGACAATTTAATATTGACCTTCAAGCGAGACTAGATGAAGAAAACTCTAAAATCATGTATCATGTTATCCGAAACACTCAGAAAACTAGCTACATATAGGCAGATCCCAGACTTCAAACTATATACTTTGTAAGTTTTTAAGATACTCCAGTGTCAGGAATAGATAGTATGTGAAAATACAGTATATATTGCTCACCTTCTGACTAACCTTCAGGGGGTGAATTATGGGTATAGCTTTACATTTGTAATTAACAAAGTTTAGTTTAATCCTTTTGTCAGCAAACACGAGGAATGACAAGAGACAACCCCTTTAAAAAGATCCAATTTTGGTTAAAACTTTTCCAACATTATACGATACACTTTATTGACCCCGGGGGGGGGATCAATATGTTCATAAAATTATGAACATAAAAAGGCTTCTCCCCTATGTTACATCTCTGATGTTTATTAACAGTTGATTTCCAAGTAAAATATTTCCCACATTAAGAAAATGAAACAGGTTTGTCCCCTGTGTGAACACTTTGGTGGCTATCAAGATGCACTTTCTGTTTAAAACATTTCCCACATTCTGAACATGAAAAAGGCTTCTCCTCTGTGTGAGTTTTCTGGTGTTTATCAAGAACAGATTTCCAGTTAAAACATTTCCCACATTTTGAACATGAAAAAGGCTTCTCCCCTGTGTGAGTTCTTTGGTGGCTATCAAGATACCGTTTCTGGTTAAAACATTTCCCACATTCTGAACAGGAAAAAGGCTTCTCCCCTGTGTGAGCTCTTTGGTGGCTATCAAGATGCACTTTCTGTTTAAAACATTTCCCACATTCTGAACATGAAAAATTCTTCTCCCCTGTGTGAGTTCTCTGATGTGTGATAAGATTTGATTTATCTGTATAACATTTCCCACATTCTGAACATGAAAAAGGTTTCTCCCCTGTGTGTGTTCTCTGGTGTATATTAAGAACAAATTTCCGATTAAAACATTTCCCACATTCTGAACAGGAAAAAGTCTTCTCCCCTGTGTGAGTTCTCTGATGTGCGATAAGATTTGATTTATCTGCATAACATTTCCCACATTCTGAACATAAAAAAGGTTTCTCCCCTGTGTGTGTTCTCAGGTGGTTATCAAGAACAGATTTCCAGTCAAAACATTTCCCACATTCTGAACAGGGAAATGACTTCTCCTCTGTGTGAGTTCTCTGGTGGTTATCAAGAACAGATTTCCAGTTAAAACATTTCCCACATTCTGAACATGAAAAAGGCTTCTCCCCTGTGTGAGTTCTTTGGTGGCTGTCAAGATACCGTTTCTGGTTAAAACATTTCCCACATTCTGAACATGAAAAAGGCTTCTCCTCTGTGTGAGTTCTCTGGTGTTTATCAAGAACAGATTTCCAGATAAAACATTTCCCACATTTTGAACATGAAAAAGGCTTCTCCCCTGTGTGAGTTCTTTGGTGGCTATCAAGATACCGTTTCTGGTTAAAACATTTCCCACATTCTGAACAGGAAAAAGGCTTCTCCCCTGTGTGAGCTCTTTGGTGGCTATCAAGATGCACTTTCTGTTTAAAACATTTCCCACATTCTGAACAGGAATAATTCTTCTCCCCTGTGTGAGTTCTCTGATGTGTGATAAGATTTGATTTATCTGTATAACATTTCCCACATTCTGAACATGAAAAAGGTTTCTCCCCAGTGTGTGTTCTCTGGTGTATATTAAGAACAGATTTCCGATTAAAACATTTCCCACATTCTGAACAGGGAAAAGGCTTCTCCTGTGTGTGAGTTTTCTGGTGGTTATCAAGAACAGATTTCCAGTTAAAACATTTCCCACATTCTGAACATGGAAAAAGCTTCTTCCCTGTGTGAGTTCTTTGGTGGCTATCAAGATACCGTTTCCGGTTAAAACATTTCCCACATTCTGAACAGGAAAATGGCTTCTTTGCTTTAGGAGCAGTTTGTTTTTTAATGCCTCTTTTGGGACTTTGATTTTCCTTAGTAGTCGGTAATGAATCAGAAGATGGTACTTGTTTCATAGGATCAGATGACAGATCTTTGCTGTGAATGGATGATGGTATATCTGGAGTAACAGCAATCACTTCAGTTGTATCTTGTACGATCTCAAGATCATCAGATTTAAAAATTGAAGATGTCAGCTGTCCCTCTGATCTCCTGGTACAGTCATCTGCTAAGAGAAAAACAATTATTTTTTAATAAACTATCCTTGAGTTTTATATTTTTGAACATTTCTACTTAAACTGTCCATAAAAATGGCAAGCTATGTAAAAAACGTTAATTATTTACGTAGACAATGACAGTTCACAGTATAATAGAAAACCTTGCTGGTAGGCAAAATAATACCAATTCTCATCTCACAAAAAACAAGTCCCCACTGTGACGATAGCTTGGAATGAGGGCTCCATTCTTTATGCTTTGCTATGGCTTTCCACACGACTGCTGCATTCATTAGGTTTTGCAACCTCAGGCGGTGGGCTCCTCCCCCCCTTCAGTTCACTACACACTCTGTGTAATCTGATACTAGGTGGCTAGCCCCCACTCTTAACCCAGCTGAAAGCAGTTTAGAAACCACATGGTCTGTTCCTTTGTTGTATGGTAGTTATTCAAGATTAAATACTGTATCTTGGCTCCTGTGTATGTTATAAGTATGAAACTTTCATATCTGCCAATTCATCGGTGAATCCGGTGATCAGTGAATTTTCTTAGTGCTGGCACCAGCAGAACCCAAGAAACAGATTCTTGCTTAGCCGATCCACCCAGGCACTCTGCGTTTAGACTTAAATGCATGCCAACGTCTTGCGGAGTACGATGGTACACTGTGCATCGCTGTAGGAGACTCCATCTCTGAGTTATGATAGTTATGAGTTTTCTGAACCAAGACTACCACTTAGAGCAAGAGGAGGACCCCAGTAACTCCACCCTTTTTATGATGTCACGGCCACAGGTCTATAATGCAGGGCCAGGTAATTTTGCCTGAGATCTGTCCTGGACACCAGATGTAGAGCACCTCTGTGATGCATTGTGACGTGTCACCCATCCCCCGACCGCATGGCTTGCCTACTATGATCTAAGAACTGCAAGTTGATCTTCCTTATGTTAACCCCTTTTATTTTGTAACCGCATTGTACATATTTCAATTGTCTACCTTTTTGTAAAATCTTGCTTTAACACTTTATAAACACTGTCAAACCTTTTTGGAGTGAAGATCTAAAATTACTAGTTTGTGTCTCCATGCTCTGTAACGAATTTGCACGCGCCTGAAATATACTACGCTACTAAATTGGGGTGGCCTCTGCCCCACGTTCTAGACTCAGAGGCTGGTGGCAGCTAGATTGTGTAAAGTGCTGAACTTTTGGGTGGCTTTGGCAGTGACGGAGCGGGTTTTGTAAGAGTATTGCGTGGCTGCGGCTTGGAGTAGTTATAATTCCCTCACTGTAGCGTACCCAACAGCCAGTACACGTCCAAGCGGCCCGTCCGGCTACTAATTATCCTAGGTGCAGTTCCTTGACTGACCTGAGGGTAAGGGAGCGCCAGAGAGCTGCAAGTTCCTAAGTGGAAGTGGGATAAGTATAAATCCCTGCATTTGACATAGGGGGGGCCTCGGTGGGATCCTAAGCCGTGATCCCTCGGGCCTCCGTCTGTGTGCCGTTCCTGACATATTGGTGGCAGCGGTGGGATCCTAAGCCGCGATCCCTCGGGCCTCCGTGTGTGTGCCATTCCTGACATATTGGTGGCAGCAGTGGGATTATAGAGCATTAGTGATCTGGTCTGAGCAATCATTCCTCTCACTAAAAAACTTGCATGGTTCTTCCAGGGACCCTGCAGCAAAAGTTTTGGAGACCGAACTCAGTGTTTACTAGTCCTGAGACAATTGAGTGTACTTGTGCTTACCCCCTCCCTCCTCTTTGTTTTTCTATCCTATCTTTTATTTGGCAATCATGGCTGCAAGAGGAGAAAGTTGGTATGCACAGCAGAAAAGGGAAACTCTTGCTGGAATATGCACGTACCGAGGCCTTGACCCCACGAGCCAAACCAAAGCCCAACTGGTCCTGACCCTGGCGGCACTGGACGATGCTGAGAGCGTGGTGGGCGCAGGAGTCGGCCCAAGCAGAGGTGGTGCTGCAGCGGAGGCCCAAACGCTGAATGCTGGCCCCACTGGCACCCAGGGCGGATTGGAACCCTACCTGCAAGCAGCCTTGGATCAACTCCCCACCGAAGACCATGATAGACGTCTGCAGCTGATCCAACAAGCTCAAGAGAGAGCACCCCAACAGCGGGAGGCCGAGAGAGCCGAGCTCAGAGAAAACATGAACTAGAAATGCTCAGGCAGGGGGTGATATCCTCCACGGCCCGGAGCAGAGAGCCGAGCAGCGCTCAGAGTCCGAAGCTACGGCCAGAGCATTTCCCCAGGATGGACACGGACGGGGACTTGGACACTTTTCTGCGGGCCTTTGAGAAAGCCTGCAGACAGTATCAATTGCCTGAGAACCAATGGGCCAGGTACTTGACCCCTGGGCTGAAAGGCAAAGGTCTGGAGGCGTTTGCTTCACTCCCTGCAGAACAAGATGGTGACTATGAGGCTATAAAGCAGGCCCTGGTAAAGAAATACCAGCTAACCCGAGGTTTACCGCAGGAAATTCCGGAACCTCCAACGTGGCCCACACAACAGTTATACTGATGTGGTGCAAGGACTCAGGACCCACTTCAGACAGTGGATCCGAGGACTGTCAGTGACTTCTTTTGAGCGGCTGGAGGACCTGATGATCAAGGACCAGTTCCTACACCTGTGCCCAGCCAAGGTCCGCCAGTTCATACTGGACCGAGAACCAGAGGACGCGGACAAAGCAGTGCAGATCGCCGACAACTATGAGGCCAACCGGAAACCCGAGGTGCGGAAGCCAGTCACCACCAGCTGGAGAGGGGGTAAGCCTGCAACCAACCCCAGTGCCCCTGCCAGCCGTCCCTCTGAAGGCCTTGTCCCCTTTGCCAGCGCCAGGCCTACATCAGACCCTCGCCAGTGTTTCTCCTGTAAACGGACTGGACATATAAGCGCCGCCTGTCTGGAGAGGCAGAAGAACCCCCCAGCCAAGGCCTCCGGGCCCAACGCCTGTTCTTTTGGTGGGTGGTGTGGTTTGGAGGATTGATGACAACGTGCAGCCCATCCGCGTGGGGGCCCATCTTGCTACAGGCCTCAAGGACACCAGGGCTGAACGAACCCTCATCTGACCCGAACTGGCGGCCCCTGAAGAGTTGATTCCGGGGAAAACCCTGTCACCAGGATTGGGGGCATCCACTGTCCCTTGCCGATGGCCCTGGTTTTCATTGACTGGGGTGCCGGGAGTAGGGTGAAGGAAGTGGGGGTGTCCAAAAACCTGCCCACTGATGTTTTATTGGGGACTGATTTGGGGAGGATGGTTGCATACTATGTCCCTGACACCCCTCCCAAACCTGATAATCAGGGTAACGTTGACCCGGAGGTTAATGATGATGATAGTGATGGGAAACTGAATGTATTACCCAAGGCTGTGGAGTCGGTAAGCCACAGTTGCGACTCCGACTCCTGAATTTTATCAGGTTCCGACTCAGACTTCGGCTCCTTCATAAATGGAAAATTCGTAACAATAAATTTACTGTGGTAAAATATTAACATCGTGCTTATTCAGTTTCTCACGATCATATTATAAGTAATCAGACCACTTAGAGCAAAAACTATATTTATTAGAATACAATTAGAATATAGCAAATAACTTTTATAAACTTTTTTAAACTCTTGTAAGTAAATATGCAATAAACACTGTTATGCAGTTAATAAGAAGAAATCTATAAATTTGTCCTCAGACAAAGTATTGCCTCTGTCAGATCCTCCTTCACGGATGCCCTCAAATCTGATCTAATTATTTTGAGAGCAGAGAACAACCTCTCTACACTAACTTGGGTTGGTGGCAAAGCAGTAACCACTCGGGCAACATCTCTGACAATGTCAGGATACAGAGGAATCATTTTTTGATGAACGGTCAAATTTCTCAATTTCTTTTAGCGCACATGAAAAATTCTGCTGAAATGTACTGGCTGTGTTCTTTGATGGGGATGACTCTTCTATGCGGGAACGCTTTTGCACGGTCCTTGTGAGCCAAATATTTTTCGAAATTAAATTCTTCATCAGTTGATGAGGGTGAAGATGTGGCAGGACGACCAAATTCTTTTTGTTCCTCCTGACTGTTCTGCAACCCTTTCATCCTTACTGCTATTTCAAACAGAGCTTCTTTTCCTTTAGTTAGCTGTTGATCATCTAGAAGAATCCGATGCATTGGGTCTACATAAACAGCTGCCAAAAGAATGTTATTTTGTATAGTAGCTCCTCTCTCCGTTTCATTGATGTAGCAATGCCACTTGCAATTAACCCTTCTCTTTGGGACAGGCGAAACATCAGGTTCTTCCACTCCTTTAAGAAAATACGTGGAGTTAAGTCCTCTGCTTGTAATTTTTTAGTCACTGTAAATGGGTGCTCTGGCAATTTTTCCAGCTCAGTCACCTGATTCCACTGACTTTCATTTAGCGTCAGTTGAGGGTTAGCCATGTCTACAAGAAAGGTTTTCAGTTCAACTAAGCGCTGAATCATTAAGTACTGCCCCATCGTGTGGCTTGATCAATAATTGCCCCTTTTAAAGCACGTCTCTTCAAAATTGAGTCAACTTTAGGGGTTCTGGCAACAGTAGCCAATTTTTCACCTTGCCAATCAGTGCAGCAGCATGTCCTTCTTGCAGACTGTCTCTTATAGCCAGCTGTAGCGTGTGCACAACACAGCGCATGTGATGAATGAAAGAACGTATTGACACAGTTTAAACAAGATCATCTAAACTATCATGTTGCTGTTCATCTGAAGCAACTTCAGTTTACTCCTCAGTTACAATACTGTGTTCCTCTATTTCAAACATTTCTGTGTCTGTGGACCCAGAATGTTCTTCTAGCTGCTGGTCACCATCATTACTCTCATTCATTAGCTTAATAATACTTATATTTGAAGCATTGTCAGTTACGACAGAAAGAACTTGCTCTTTTTTAAGTTCATAGTCTTGCAGAACCTTTTCCACCAAGACCTGGAGAAACTCACTGGTGTGATGAGCTTTGGTGTCTTTTACTGCCAATGTCTTGGTAACTATTTCATTTTTTGTCACAAACAAATCGGACATTGATGGCAAAATAGTTCACTCTGTGACGTGTGCAGGCATCCATTTTAAGAAACAGAAAGCGTCCCTTGAGAGATTTTTTTAAGTTCTTCCTTTTGTTTAAAAGCTTCTTCGATTACTAATTTTCTAATACTCTCTCTCTCCAGAGAAACACCAAGCTTGCGGGCCATTTACCCATTCAGACACATAAAAGCTGGTCGTGAAAATAATGAAATAGGCACACTATCCTTTACAACAAGCTCTATGATCTGTTTTATAAATGTGTCACAGTAACTTTGTCACTGACAAAATATCTTGCAACTGATAGCTGCAAAGTTTTCTGTTCCTTTGTTTGGCTGGAAGAGCTGGGCACTGGTTCATTGGTTTGGATGCAGTCTTTCTCATCCACTGCTTTCAGTACTTCTGGATGAAAGCGCTGTAAATGTCTCTTTAGATTAGAAGCTCTGGTAGGAGCATTTTATCTTTGCCTGAATATTATTATTATTCATTTTTATAGCGCCATTTAATCCATGGCGCTTTACATGTGAGAGGGGGCAAATATAGGCAAATACAATAAATATGAGCAATACAGGACGCACATAAGTACAGAAGGAGAGAGGACCCTGCCCGCGAAGGCTCACAGTCTACAGGGGATGGGTGAGGATACACTAGGAGAGGGTAGAACTGGTCGTGCAGCGGCTCAGTAGACTGAGGATCACTGCAGGTTGTAGGCTTGTCGGAAGAGGTAGGTCTTCAGGTTCTTTTTGAAGATTTCCATGGTAGGCGAGAGTCTGATGTGTTGGGGTAGAGAATTCCAGAGTATAGGGGAGGCACGGGAGAAGTCTTGTATGCGGTTGTAGGAAGAAGAGATAAGGGGAGAGTAGAGAAGGAGATCTTGAGAGGATCGAAGGTTGCGCGAGGGTAAGTAGCGGGAGACGATGTCACATGTATGGAGGAGACAGGTTGTGGATGGCTTTGTATGTCATAGTTAGGGTTTTGAACTGGTGCCACTGGACGATAGGAAGCCAATGAAGGGCTTGGCATAGGGGAGAGGCTGGGGAATAACGGGGAGACAGGTGGATTAGTCAGGCAGCAGAATGTAGGATGGATTGGAGTGGTGCCAAGGGGAGGCCAGAGAGCAGGAGGTTGCAGTAGTCAAGGCGGGAGATAAGAGCATGAGCATGCACTAGTGTTTGTGTGGTGTCATGGTCAAAGAATGCACGAAACCCGGGAAATATTTTTGAGTTTGAGACGGCAGGAGGAGGCTAGGGTTTGGATATGTGGCTTGAAAGAAAGGGCAGAGTCGAGGATCACTCCGAGGCACCGAGCATGCGGGACCGGGGAAAGTGAGCAGCCGTTGACATTGAGGATAGGTCTGGTGGAGGGGTAGAGTGAGATGGGGGGAAGATGATGAATTCTGTTTTGTCCATGTTCAGTTTTAGAAAGCGAGCAGAAAAAGCTGAAATAGCGGAGAGACAGTGTGGGATTTTTGTCAGTAAGGAGGTGAGGTCAGGTACAGATAGGTAGATCTGCGTGTCATCGGCATAGAGATGATACTGCAAACCGTGGGATTCTATGAGCTGTCCCAGGCCGAAGGTGTAGATGGAGAAGAGTAGGGGTCCTAGAACTGAGCCTTGAGGAACACCGACAGAGAGGGGGCGAGGTGAGGAGGTGGTGTGGGAGAGGGAGACTCTGAATGTTCAATCTGTTAGATATGATGAGATCCAGGATAGGGCCAAGCCTGTGATGCCCAGAGATGAGAGAATCTGGAGCAGGAGGGAGTGGTCCACAGTGTCGAAGGCAGAAGACAGGTCCAGGAGAAGGAGAACAGAGTAGTGTCGCTTGCTCTTGGTGGTTAGGAGGTCGTTGGTGACTTTAGTTAGGGCAGTTTCAGTTGAGTGATGCAGTCGGAAGCCTGATTGCAAGCGGTCAAAGAGCGAGCAAGAGGAGAGGTGGGAGGACAGTTCAAGATGGACATGCTGTTCCAGTAGTTTTGAGGCATAAGGGAGAAGAGATATCGGGCGATAGCTAGACGCAGAGGATGGGTCAAGGGAGGACTTTTTGAGGATGGGTGTGATTGAGGCATGTTTGAAGGATGAGGGGAGCACACCATTTGTAAGTGAGAGGTTGAAGAGGTGTGTTAGGGTAGGGATGAAGACTGTGGCGAGGTTAGGGATGAGGTGGGACGGGAGCGGGTCAAGTGTGCAAGTGGTGAGGTGTGATCTTGAAAGGAGGGTGGAGAGCTGATCTTCTGTCATGGTGGAGAAGTTGGTTTTGGAGGAACAGGGCTGAGCAGCTAAGAGGGGCAGTGGGCCAAAGCTTTCCCTGATCGTATCAATCTTCTGCTTGAAAAAGGAGGCAAAATCTTCAGCAGTAATGAGATGAGAGGGGGGAGGTGGTGGGGGACGGAGTAGAGAATTGAAAGTGTTGAAGAGCTGTTTAGGGTTGTGAGACAGGGAGGATATGAGAGATGAGAAGTTTGCTTTGTGGCAGTGAGTGTGGACTTGAAGCTGGTGAGGGACTGCTTGTATGCGGTTAAGTGCTCAGCAGAGCGGGATTTCTTCCATCTCCGCTCAGCAACCCTGGAAGCCCGTCTCAGTTCTTTGGTGAAGCTGGTCAGCCAGGGCTGCCTGTTGATTGTGCGAGTTTTGCTATGTGTGAGGGGGGCGGCTGAATCAAGTGCTGCTGTTATTGTGGTGTTATAAAAGGTATGCACTGATCTTGGCTTCACAGCATTTGTTTTCGTCTGGATCATTTGTCATACACTGACAGACATAATGTTTTCTATCTTGAGTGATGGTGAAATGTTCAAATACAGCTGATTTAATGTGACGCTTCTTTGACATTCTCAGGTTTTTAATTCTGCATTCACAATCCAAATGACAATTGTTTTTCCTAAAAACAATTGTACAAAATTATTGCCAGGTCGTACAACTGATATAGTGGTCAGTAATACTGTTATTCCTCATGTACTCACAGTTAACTGATGCAAAGTTTGTTGAAATGATAATACTTCTTACAGTCTTCCTCTTCTGAGTAGCAGCTGTGAGATGCTTGGAAGACGCACACCTAGTAAACATCTAGTCTAGAGTAGGAGCTTTACTACTAAGAATTTGCAACACATTTTCACTTTCAATTTCATACATTGTAAGTAGGGGGGTTGGGGCAGCATGAGGTTAACCAAGTATAAGATTAGATAAGGGCAGTGGAGAACAGTGACACACAAGAAGAAATGTCTATCTCCAGCAGAACTGCTTATCACTTGTTCATAGTTTGATAGAACATATATATTTGAGTAACATTTATAAAATTCATATGAAAGTTCAATTACGAAATATTAATACATTGTTTTTTAAAGCTGGAGTCGGAGTCGGTACATTTCTACCGACTCCAACCAAAACTAACTCCGACTCCACAGCCCTGGTATTACCTGCCAATGCTTTGATAAGTAATGATGCACCTGATAACCATTCTTTCCCTAGGAATGATGCTGGTAGTGATGTACCTGTGCCAACTGAACCTGTTAACCCTTTTTCTGAAACGGTAGATGTGTCCACAGGTACAGGAGTGCTCAGCCAAGTCGCTCTGCGGAGTGAGACGGCTGAGGAACCCCTAGCAGGAGCAAGCAACGGTGCTCAAGGAAATAGGGAGGTGCATGGGAACCGTGAGAAAGGTGACGCCATGCCACTGACCAGTGCCACCGAGGAAGGTAACTGGCCCATAAGTAGCACTGCTCCTGAAATGTTGGGGGTGGATGGGGAAGTACAGTCATGGCCAAAAGTTTTGAGAATGACACAAATATTAATTTTTACAAAGTCTACTGCTTCACTTTTTCTAATGGCAATTTGCATATACTCCAGAATGTTATAAAGAGTGATCAGCTTAACAGCAATTACTTGCAAAGTCAATATTTGGCTAGAAAATGAACTTTATCCCCCAAAACATATTTCAACATCATTGCAGCCCTGCCTTAAAAGGACCAGCTACCCTCTTTTCAGTGATTGCTCTATTAACACAGGTGTGGGTGTTGATGAGGACATGGCTGGAGATCAATCTGTCATGATTAAGTAACAATGACACCACTGGACACTTTAAAAGGAGGCTGGTGCTTGGCATCATTGTTTCTCTTCAGTTAACCATGGTTATCTCTAAAGAAACACGTGCAGTCATCATTGCAATGAACAAAAATGACCTAACAGGGAAGAGTATCGCAGCTAGAAAGATTGCACCTCAGTCAACAATCTATCGCATCATCAAGAACTTCAAGGAGAGAGGTTCCATTGTTGCCAAAAAGGCTTCAGGGCGCCCAAGAAAGACCAGCAAGCGCCAGGACCGTCTCTTAAAAGTGTTTCAGCTGCGGGATCGGGCTACCAGCAGTGCAGAGCTTGCTCTGGAATGGCAGCAGGCAGGTGTGAGTGCATCTGCACGCACTGTGAGGCGGAGACTCATGGAGAAAGGCCTGGTCTCAAGGAGGGCAGCAAAGAAGCCACTTCTCTCCAGAAAAAACATCATGGACAGACTGATATTCTGCAAAAGGTACAGGCAGTGGACTGCTGAGGACTGGGGTAAAGTTATTTTCTCTGATGAATCCCCTTTTCGATTGTTTGGGACATCAGGAAAAATCCTCATTCGGAGAAGACAAGGTGAGCGCTACCACCAGTCTTGTCTCATGCCAACTGTTAAGCATCCTGAAACCATTCATGTGTGGGGTTGCTTCTCAGCCAAGGGAATCGGCTCTCTCACAGTCTTGCCTAAAAACACAGCCATGAATAAAGAATGGTACCAGAATGTCCTCCAAGAGCAACTTCTCCCAACCCTCCAAGAGCAGTTTGGCGATCAACAATGCCTTTTCCAGCATGATGGAGCACCTTGCCATAAAGCAAAGGTGATAACTAAATGACTCAGGGAACAAAACATAGAGATTTTGGGTCCATGGCCTGGAAACTCCCCAGATCTTAATCCCATTGAGAACTTGTGGTCAATCATCAAGAGACGGGTGGACAAACAAAAACCTAAAAATTCTGACAAAATGAAAGCATTGATTGTGCAAGAATGGACTGCTATCAGTCAGGATTTGGTCCAGAAGTTGATTGAGAGCATGCCAGGGAGAATTGCAGAGGTCCTGAAGAAGAAGGGTCAACACTGCAAATATTGACTTGCTGCATTAACTCATTCTAACTGTCAATATAAGCTTTTGTTACTCATATGTTTGCAATTATTATATTTCTGTCTGTGATAAAAACATCTGTCAAACACACATAAAAACCAAAGGGCAGCAGATCATGTGAAAATATAATATTTGTGTCATTCTCAAAACTTTTGGCCATGACTGTAGAACCCATAGCAGCGCAGGCTGATGGGTCTGTAGAATTTCCCGGGGAGATAGCATACGTAGCTGCTGTCACCCGCAGTCAGAGTGCGCGGATCGCAGGTAGCGCCCTGCCATCTGGACCCTCCTCCGCTACAGGAGAGACTGACCCAGAGGTGGACCCAGAGCAGGTCCCAGTGAGGAAGGAACCCTGACGTCACTTCTGGCTGCCTCCAGCCAGGAATTCCAGGCCGCTCTGCACTCAGATGCGAGCCTGGAGAACTTGAGGCACCTCACCGAGACGCCCACCTCCGTGACTGATAAGGAGAGGGTGTTCTGGGAACAAGGAAGCTTGTACCGGGAGACAGTACCCAGAAATTCCCAAAAGGAGTGGTTGAGGGAAAAACAGCTGGTCGTCCCATACCAGTTCCGAGGTGAGTTGTTGTGGATTGCCCATGAGTTTCCACTCGCAGGACACTTGGAGATCAGCAAAACGAAGGCACGGCTGTCTCAACACTTCTATTGGCCCAAGATGGGGACAGATGTGACTAACTACTGCGGCTCCTGTATCACCTGTCAAAGAGTGGGGAAGGCAGGGCCTGCTCTTAAGGCTCCCCTGATCCCTTTGCCAGTGATAGAGGAGCCTTTCCAGAGGATCGCGGTGGACATTGTGGGCCCGCTGGCCGTCCCCAGCAGCTCTGGAAAGAGATGCATCCTTACTTTGGAGATTGCGCTACCCGGAGGCAGTGGCTCTATCCTCAACTAGGGCAGATAAGGTGGCGGATGCACTGGTGACCATCTTTTCACGGGTAGGATTTCCCAGGGAGATGCTTACCGATCAAGGGACCCAATTTATGTCTCGCCTAATGGAGGCTCTCTGTAAGAGAATGCAAATGGAGCGTATGGTATCGAGTGCGTATCACCCACAGACCAATGGTTTGTGTGAACGCTTTAACGGTACCCTCAAACAGATGCTCCGCATGCTGGTTGAGACCCAGGGACGCAATTGGGAGCGGTACCTACCCCACCTGCTATTTGCCTACAGAGAAGTTAAAAAGGCCTCGATGGGGTTCTCCCCCTTCGAGCTCCTGTACGGAAGGCGAGTCCGGGGACCCCTTGGGTTGATAAGAGAATCCTGGGAAGATGAGCCAAAACCCACGGAAGTGTCCATCGTAGATTATGTCATGCGCTTTCGCGACAAGATGCAGACCTTGACGCAGTAGGTGCATGACAACATGAAGCAGGCTCAGGCTGACCAGAAGCACTGGTACGACCAGAACGCCCGGGAGCGGACCTACCAGGTGGGTCAAAAGGTGTGGGTGCTGGTCCCCGTACCAAAGGATAAGCTTCAGGCAGCCTGGGAAGGCCCGTACGTCGTGCACCAACAGCTCAACCCAGTCACCTACGTGGTCACGCTTGACCACGCTCAGGGTAGGCGCAAGGCCTTTCACGTCAACATGATGAAAGCTCATCACGAACGTGAAGCCCGCGTCCTACCGGTCTGCAACCTGCCCGAGGACGGTGAGGAAGCCCCCCTCCTGGACATGCTGGCCCAAGCCAAGGCCAATGGGTCCATTGAGCACATGGAGGTAAATGCCTTGCTAACCGTCCCCCAGCGGTCGCAGTTGCTGGCCACCCTGGAACACTTCCGGGCCGTGCTCTCCAACCGACCCGGGCGGACGCAGTTAGCGGTTCACGAGGTGGACACTGGGAATCATGCCACACTACGGCGGACACCTTATCGAATCTGAGGAGGTGCAGCCGATTATGCGCCAGGAGATCGATGAGATGTTGCAGCTGGGGGCGATTCGACGGTCCAAAAGCGAATGGGCCT
Organism: Oophaga sylvatica; assembly: GCA_033576555.1. Taxonomy (NCBI): domain Eukaryota; kingdom Metazoa; phylum Chordata; class Amphibia; order Anura; family Dendrobatidae; genus Oophaga; species Oophaga sylvatica. The sequence goes on from JARQOD010000034.1 coordinate 229,338, forward strand.
CATCTGTAGTTCTCGTGCCTACAAAGGATCGGACCACCCGGTTCTGCGTGGACTACAGGGGGCTTAACGCCATCACCACCTCTGATGCACACCGGTGCCGCGCATCGAGGATCTGCTTGAGCCTGGGATACTGGCAGATTCCCCTGAGCCCTGCGGCGCAGGAGAGATCCGCCTTTATCACCCCTTTTGGACTGTACGAGTCCACAGTCATGCCATTCGGCATGAAAAATGCCCCTGCCACTTTCCAGCAGATGGTCAACCACCTGCTTCAGGGACTGGAGAAGTATGCTGTGGCGTATCTGGACTACATTGCAGTCTTCAGTTCCACCTGGAACACCTCCAGCATCTCCAGTAGGTGCTCAAGCGTATTCACCAGGCAGGTCTGACCATCAAGCCGGGAAAATGCCAGATGGGCATGAGCAAGGTCCACTACCTAGGGCACCGGGTAGGCGGGGGTTCCATGAGTCCAGAGCCAGAGAAAGTGGACGCGATCGTGTCCTGGCCCACACCCAAGACCAAGAAACAGGTGATGTCCTTCTTGGGCATTGCAGGGTACTATAGGCGGTTCGTACAGAACTATAGCACCCTTGCAAAACCCTTGACAGACCTCACCAAGCACGGTCTACCCCAAACAGTCAACGGGACAGATGGCTGTGAGGCGGCATTCCGAGCTTTGAAAACAGCCCTGTGCAGCTCTCCATTGTTGAAAGCAGTCGACAGCAGTCGGCCATTCCTGGTACAGACCGACGCCAGCGAAATTGACCTCGGTGCTGTACTCAGCCAGGTCGACTCGGGGAACTAGGAGCACCCCGCGTTGTACCTGAGCCGGAAACTTCTGCCAAGGGAAGTAGCATACTCCACCATCGAGAAGGAGTGCCTAGCCATGGTCTGGGCACTGCAACGTTGGCTCCTGTGTATGTTATAAGTATGAAACTTTCATATCTGCCAATTCATCGGTGAAGCCGGTGATCAGTGAATTTTCTTAGTGCTGGCACCAGCAGAACCCAAGAAACAGATTCTTGCTTAGCCGATCCACCCAGGCACTCTGCGTTTAGACTTAAATGCATGCCAACGTCTTGCGGAGTACGATGGTACACTGTGCATCGCTGTAGGAGACTCCATCTCTGAGTTATGATAGTTATGAGTTTTCTGAACCAAGACTACCACTTAGAGCAAGAGGAGGACCCCAGTAACTCCACCCTTTTTATGATGTCACGGCCACAGGTCTATAATGCAGGGCCAGGTAATTTTGCCTGAGATCTGTCCTGGACACCAGATGTAGAGCACCTCTGTGATGCATTGTGACGTGTCACCCATCCCCCGACCGCATGGCTTGCCTACTATGATCTAAGAACTGCAAGTTGATCTTCCTTATGTTAACCCCTTTTATTTTGTAACCGTATTGTACATATTTCAATTGTCTACCTTTTTGTAAAATCTTACTTTAACACTTTATAAACACTGTCAAACCTTTTTGGAGTAAAGATCTAAAATTACTAGTTCGTGTCTCCATGCTCTGTAACAAATTTGCATGCACCTGAAGTATACTACGCTACTAAATTGGAGTGGCCTCTGCCCCACTTTCTAGACTCAGAGGCTGGTGGCAGCTAGATTGTGTAAAGTGCTGAACTTTTGGGTGGCTTTGGCAGTGACGGAGTGGGTTTTATAAGAGTATTGCCTGGCTGCGGCTTGGAGTAGTTATAATTCTCTCATTGTAGCGTACCCAATAGCCAGTACATGTCCAAGCGGCCCGTCCGGCGACTAATTATCTTAGGTGCAGTTCCCTGACTGACCTGAGGGTAAGGGGGCGCCGGAGAGCTGCAAGTTCCTAAGTGGAAGTGGGATAAGTATAAATCCCTGCATTTGACATAGGGGGCGTCGGAGGGATCCTAAGCCGTGATCCCTCGGGCCTCCGTCTGTGTGCCGTTCCTGACACCCACTTAGGTTTATCATCTGTCAATGGAAAAAACAGAGGTTCCCACACTATTAGTGGCTCAAAGGCTGTCGAAAAGCAAGTTTCTATAAACAATTCAGCAAAATCCGCAGTGTGCTCAAACAACATTTAGGATTCCTGTATTTAGCAATATTAAAGTGAGAAGAAACCACTTAATTTACGGAGTGTGTCTCCTGGAGCACAATCGGGGCACTATGTGTTGGGTAATAAAATGGCAAATGTGTAATTTTTACTCTCCAAAATCCACTGCATGTTAATTCCCGGAAAATGGCCGTGGAGTCAAAATATTCACTCCTCCTACACACGTAGTCAAAATTGTTGGTACCCCTCATTTAATGACAGAAAATCTCACAATGGTCACAGAAATAACTTGAATCTGACAAAAGTAATAAGGGGGGGTGTCTGGATGAACAACTGAGCAGACGCAGGAATTGTTAGCTCCGTGCCCCAGCAACCCATTGCGACTCAAAGCAGCAAGTAGCAGCAGGGAAAACCCACAATATCACTCGCTGTGGCCTCAGGCAGGGTCCGGTCTCCAATGTGGCGCGTCACCAGGAGCCAGGCAGCAGCGCCGGGTAGAATACCAGTCTTTGGCAGCATGCACCATGCGGCCGGCAGCGGTATGGAGCGCTGGACATCAGGTCAGACCTCACTGGAGAGGACCCTCAGCACAGCGGAGCAGGCACAGGAGGAACCTGGCAGCTCCTCAACCAGGGGCTCGGAGAAGCAAGGCATCCAAACCACAAGTATATGCACCTGCACCTGACACAGGGCACAACTCAATCCCATCACTGAGGCCACACTAAAGTCCCTACTGTTACGAGTTTTGCCTGTCCCTTTTGTACTGCGTTGCTCCCTCTGTGTATGACCTCTTGGCTATGTTCTGATCATTCTCTGCCTGCTCCTCTTGTACTACGTTACTCCTGTGTATGACCCCTTGGCTGTGTTCTGATTATTCTCTGCCTGCTCCTTTTGTACTGCGTTGCTCCCTCTGTGTATTACCTGGCTATCCTGACTATCCATTCTGTCTATGCCCCTTGGTAACTTTATTTCGAAGTTACCCTTCTAGTTTTCCTTTACCTCCTAGATCTCTGGAGCTAAGGCCACGCCCCTAGGCAGTCACATGCTTCAGGTCCTCTGGCCTGAAGCATTCTCTAGCTGTTCCTGTTTCCTCTGAGAAACCTGTGGTCAGCTCCACCCCTTGGCAGTCACATTCTGCAGGTCCTGGTCCTCTGAAACACACGTCTTCCCTGCTGCTGCCTCTCTACACAGGTATCTTTTAGGGCGCAGTTTGCTTATTCAGGACATACGCACTGGCTCAGTGAGCAAGTACAGTGCGGTGTCCCTGACAATAATTGCTTCATCCACCGATAATACAACATCATATCTCAGAAAATGGGACAGCTGGCTATCCTTCAGACTAAATACTGTGGATATAGAGATGTAACAGAGCTATTCATAGTAATACAGGGGAATGATAATCTGTTGTCATCACCCCTTCCTTTTCTCCTTTTTCCTATAATATTTAGCTATGTTAAATCATTATTATATTTAGCCGATTAATGTTTTGAGGAAATTTCTGTAACAATGTACAATGATTGGAGGCTAAATGGTTGTCAACTATGACTTTAAAATTAATAAAAATTTTATGATAAAAAAAAAGTAATAAAAAAATCTATGAAAATGATCAAATGAAAGTCAGACATTGCTTTTCAACCATGGTTCCACAAAATTATAAAAAAAATAAAAAATAAAACTCATGAATTAGGCCTGGACAGAAATGATGGTACCCTTAACTTAATATTTTGTTGCACAACCTTTTGAGGCAAACGATTCCTGTAACTGTCAATGAGACTTCTGCACCTCTTGACAGGTATTTTGGCCCACTCCTCAAGAGCAAACTTCATCATGTTTGAAGGTTGCCTTTTCCAAACGGCATGTTTCAGCGCTTTCCAAAGATGCTCAATAGGATTTCCGTCAGGGCTCATAGTAGGTCACTTCAGAATAGTCCAATGTTTTCCTCTCAGCCATTCTTGGGTGTTTTTAGCTGTGTGTTTTGGGTCATTATCCTGTTGTAAGACCCATGACATGCGACTGTGACCAAGCTTTCTAAATTCTAGACATCCTGTGCCAGATGCAGCAAAGCAGCCCAAGAACATAAAAGAGCCTCCTCCATGTTTCACAGTAGGGACAGTGTTCTCTTCTTGATATACTTCATTTTTCCGTCTGTAAACATAGAGCTGATGCATGTGCCTTGCCAAAAAGTTCCATTTTTGTCTCATCTGTCCATAGGACATCCTCCCAGAAGCTTTGTGGCTTGTCAACATGTAGTTTGGCAAATTCCAGTCTGGCTTTTTTTATGATTTTTTTTTCAACAATGGTGTCCTCCTTGGTCGTCTCCCATGTAGTCCACTTTGGCTTAGAAGAAAATTACATACAGCAAAATGTCACTGGCGACACCTGCGCAGTAGCATCTATAAGTAAGTAAGAGATAGATGATACTGGACAGGCGACACTAGTGTCATTTTGCTGGATGAAAATTTTTTTTCTAAGCATCACAATAGCTACAATATTACAGGCATTATCAACAATAATATCAACACTATTATATGCATTATGTAAAAATGGGGGGCAGGTGGACACTCTTCCGCCCATGGAGGCTAGACTAACTAAGGTGTCTGGTACTATAAATGCTTGGAGGCAGAAGGCGGATGACTTGGAGAACAGGCTGCGCCGCAACAACATCCGCATTATTGGTTTACCAGAAAAATCGGAAGATCAGCAACCTGAGCAGCTCCTTGAAAACTGGCTTAAGGACACTTTGGGAGGTGAATTCTCCTATACATTCTCGGTGGAAAGGGCTCATAGGGTCCCTACAAGACCACTCCCTCCGGGCGCCCCACCTAGACCCTTTCTGACAAAGCTTCTTAATTGTAAGGACAGGGATGCTATATTGCGTATGGCGAGACAAAGAAGTCCCCTCAAATTTAACAACGCCACAATTTTGATATTTCCTGATTTTTCCATGGAACTCCAGAAGCAGAGGGCACAATTTATGGAGGTCAAGAAGCAGCTTCGAGGAAAGAATGTTCCTTATTCCATGATCTACCCAGCTCGCCTACAAATTGTCCATGAAGGTTCTTCTGTATTTTTCACGGATCCATCCGAGGCATCTGAATGGCTGCAGACCCACCTGGGATCTTATGGAAAGGAGTCATGATTTATATACGGATGTTTGGAAATTCTCCTACTAGTTATAAAATTGGAGCTCTCCCCATTGGCGTCCAAATCTAACAACAATACCGGACGCTGTTTTCAGTGAGGGTATCCCCTTGTTTACCTCACGAAGGGAGCACAAGGTTTTGCTCCTTCATCTTTGAACCTTTTTTTAGGAGTATGGGACTATGCTCCTTTTTCTGTTTTAAATTGTTTTTTTTTCTTGCTTTTTACTATTATTGATTATAGTTTATGTAGATACTGCTGCCAAAATATTAAGTATGCTGCCTGTAAGATTCAATATGCGCAATACTGTATACCATTTCAACACAAAGGACCATGGGATCTGAACTAATATGCATGACTTGGAATGTGAGAGGTCTTGGGGCTCCTCGGAAGAGAATTAAAGTCTTTTCCCAGATTAAACGTTATCGTCCTCACATTGTGGTCTTGGTTTAAACACATCTGACCAGAGATTCGGCCCGTTATGTGCAGAAACCATGGGTACAATGGTCCATACATGCCTTTCACACCAGTTACTCTAGAGGGGTTTCTCTGTTAATCCACAAAGATACTAGATGGGAGGTCAAGGAAGCTCGGACAGATCCTGAAGGGCGATTTGTTTTTGTGCATGCGCTGATAGATTTGAAAGATTACGTCATAATGTGTCTTTATAACCCACCACCAGCTAATATATCAATTGTCAGGAAGGCGGTAAGCTTTGCTTTAAACTATCCAGACGCATTAGTTATATGCATGGGGGACTTTAATTTAGTCATGAATAATGATCTGGATAGACTTAGACTGGATGATGGAGTGGCTGGGACGACTTGCTCTCTGTCTCCACTATCACTGCTCATTGAGGGTAGTGGTTGGTTGGATTTGTGGAGGACACGTCATCCTGATGAGAAAGAGTACACCTGCCACTCGTCCATTAGACGCACTCTATCTCATATACACTATATATTTGGTTCTAGTAATCTGGCAATGTGGGTGGGGGAAGTGGAACATGGGAATAAGGGCATTTCAGATCATAGTCCTATAATTCTTACACTTAGATTTGGCCAAAGGAGTCGTACTTTATTTTGGAAGCTGAACCCATTTTGGCTGAAACTGATAGGCCCCAATGACCGAACACCAGACCAATTAGACTGCTTTATTTCCTACCAATCTGAGCCCCAAAATATTAACCTGTTTTGGGATACCCTTAAAGCGTATCTAAGAGGATGTTTATCTTCCACAATTTCCTATATTAAACAGGTGACATCTAGGGAAGATGAGGAGATGGGAAGAGATTGAGTGATTCGGAAGCAAATTATATAGCTAATCAAACAAACGAAAATAGAAATGAATGGCTAAACTCCCATAGATTATATACTCAATATATGGATACCAAATCTAAACGCAAATTATTCTTTACTCGCCAGTCATACTTTGAGCTGGGAAACCAGTCCAGTAAGTTGTTAGCATTTATGGTGCACCAACACAACGCGTCTAATACCATACTTCAAATTCGGAAACAAGGTAAATCGATAGCGACCTCAACGGGTGACATACAGTTAGGTCCATAAATATTTGGACAGAGACAACATTTATCTAATTTTGGTTCTAGACATTACCACAATGAATTTGAAACAAAACAAATCAGATGCAGTTGAAGTTCAGACTTTCAGCTTTCATTTGAGGGTATCCACATTAAAATTGGATGAAGGGTTTAGGAGTTTCAGCTCCTTAACATGTGCCACCCTGTTTTTAAAGGGACCAAAAGTAATTGGACAGATTAAATAATTGTAAATAAAATGTTCATTTCTAGTACTTGGTTGAAAACCCTTTGTTAGCAATGACTGCCTGAAGTCTTGAACTCATGGACATCACCAGACACTGTGTTTCCTTCTTTCTGATGCTCTGCCAGGCCTTCACCGCGGTGGTTTTCAGTTGTTGTTTGTTTGTGGGCCTTTCTGTCTGAAGTTTAGTCTTTAACAAGTGAAATGCATGTTCAATTGGGTTGAGATCAGGTGACTGACTTGGCCATTCAAGAATATTCCACTTCTTTGCTTTAATAAACTCCTGGGTTGCTTTGGCTTTATGTTTTGGGTCATTGTCCATCTGTAGTATGAAACGACGACCAATCAGTTTGGCTGCATTTGGCTGGATCTGAGCACACAGTATGGCTCTGAATACCTCAGAATTCATTCGGCTGTTTCTGTCCTGTGTCACATCATCAATAAACACTAGTGACCCAGTGCCACTGGCAGCCATGCATGCCCAAGCCATCACACTGCTTCCGCCATGTTTTACAGATGATGTGGTATGCTTTGGATCATGAGCTGTACCACGCCTTCGCCATACTTTTCTCTTTCCATCATTCTAGTAGAGGTTGATCTTGGTTTCATCTGTCCAAAGAATGTTCTTCCAGAACTGTGCTGGCTTTTTTAGATGTTTTTTTTAGCAAAGTCCAGCCTAGCCTTTTTATTCTTGATTCTTATGAGTGGCTTGCACCGTGCAGTGAACCCTCTGTATTTAATTTCATGCAGTCTTCTCTTTATGGTAGATTTGGATATTGATATGCCTACATCCTGGAGAGTGTTGTTCACTTGGTTGGCTGTTGTGAAGGGGTTTCTCTTCACCATGGAGAGTATTCTGCGATCATCCACCACTGTTGTCTTCCGTGGGCGCCCAGGTCTTTTTGCATTGATGAGTTCACCAGTGCTTTCTTTCTTTCTCAGAATGTACCAAACTGTAGATTTTGCCACTCCTAAAGTTGTAGCAATTTCTCGGATGGGTTTTTTCTGTTTTTTGCAGCTTAAGGATAGCTTGTTTCACCTGCATGGAGAGTTCCTTTGACCGCATGTTTCCTTCACAGCTAAACCTTCCAAATGCAAACACCACACCTCAAATCAACACCAGCCCTTTTATCTGCTTAATTGAGAATGATATAATGAAGGGATTGCCCACACCTGTCCATGAAATAGCCTTGGAGTCAATTGTCCAATTACTTTTGGTCCCTTTAAAAACAGGGTGGCACATGTTAAGGAGCTGAAACTCCTAAACCCTTCATCCAATTTTAATGTGGATACCCTCAAATGAAAGCTGAAAGTCTGAACTTCAACTGCATCTGATTTGTTTTGTTTCAAATTCATTGTGGTAATGTCTAGAACCAAAATTAGATAACTGTTGTCTCTGTCCAAATATTTATGGACCTAACTGTACTTCAGAGCTTCCACGAATACTATAAAAAGTTACATAGCTCCAGAAGGGATTTTAACACTTCGGACTGCCTTGAATACTTATCAGACGTAAAATTTCCCACATTAAGTCCTGCCCAACAAGCCTTTCTAGATGCAGATTTTGCAATAGAAGAAATACACAAAGCTATAGCAGAAATGGCCTCTGGGAAGGCGCCTGGGCCGGATGGATTTCCCATAGAAATATACAGGAAGTACCGGGATGTTCTGGCACCACTCCTTCTGAAGGTGTTTCAAGAGACCTGGGAGGGGGGCTCCCTACCAGACTCCTTTTATGAGGCAAATATAATACTTAAAAAGGAGGGAAAAGATCCTCTTGAATGTGGATCATATCGCCCCATATCGCTGGTAAACGTGGACTATTATTATTATTATTATTATACATTTATATAGCGCCATTTATTCCATGGCGCTGTACATATGAAAAGGGAAAAATATAGACATACAATAAACATGTGCTAGACAAGGGACACACAAGTACAGAAGGAGAGAGGACCCTGCCCGCGAGGGCTCACAGTCTACAGGGATGGGTGAGAATACACTAGGAGAGGGTAGAGCTGGTCGTGCGATGGTTCAGTAGACTGAGGATCATTGCAGGTTGTAGGCTTGTCGGAACAGGTGGGTCTTCAGGTTTTTCTTGAAGGTCTCCGTTGTTGGTGAAAGTCTGATGTTTTGCGGCAGGGAGTTCCAGAGTATGGGGGAAGCCCGGGAGAAGTCTTGTATGCGGTTGTGGGAAGAAGAGATGAGGGGGGAGTCGAGAAGGAGATCTTGAGAGGATCGAAGGTTGCGTGTAGGTAGGTAGCGGGAGACTATAAGATCTTCACTAAAATTCTGGCCACTAGATTAAATTCGGTGATACTAGAAATAATATATCCAGACCAGACCGGTTTCATGCCTGGGAAAAGTACATCCATCAATATCAGGAGAGTTCAATCAGTGGTCCAGTACAGTTCCCTAGTGCCAGATAATGAATGGGCCTTGGCTTCGCTGGACGCGGCTAAGGCCTTCGATTCTCTCGAGTGGTCTTTTTTGTCTGCATGCTAACAAAAATATGAGTTTGGTCCCAAATTCAGAAAGTGGATATGTGTAATGTATACGAAACCAAAAGCTCGAATAATAAATAACTCTGTATCCGAATCATTCTCCCTAGCAAGAGGAACACGCCAGGGGTGCCCCTCTCCCGGCCCTTTTTGCGCTTGCAATCGAAGCACTGGCGATCCGTATAAGATCAACCCCTGTCATTAAAGGCATAGAAATAGCGGGCCGTTTGGATACCATTGGCTTATATGCCGATGATATGGGTGATATTTATGGACAAAGCAGAAGAAACACTGCCCCATGTGATTGCTACTATAGACAAATTTAGTAATTATTCAGGATTGTACATAAATTGGGATAAATCCACCTTGATGCCTCTCTCCCTAGGTCCAATAAATCACCTTGAAATGTTATCCCCATTGCCGGTCGTAACTAACTAAGTACCTGGGAATAAATATTTCAAAAAACAGTAAACTAGATTTTAAAATAAATATTCTCCCGCTGTTAGATTTTGTTAAATTTAAATTTGCTATTTGGAGTAAATTGCCATTATCTGTCTCCGGACGTATTAATTTGATCAAAATGATCCTACTCCCCAAACTCAGTTATTCCCTCCAGCATAGTGCAGTGCTGATCCCTAAATCTTTTTTTTCAGGACTTAATTCATTAATTTCATCCTTTATATGGGGGAAGACTAGGCCTAAAATCAAATTGTCCACCTTACAAAGGTCCAAACAGATGGGTGGGGCGGCACTGCCGGATTTCTTTTTATATTACTTGGCCGGGCAGGTCAAAGCTCTGATCGGATGGATGCCTGGTAATTATCTCCCTAACTCGGAGAGCCATCTGGCTCATGCTGCAGGGACTAATTGCTTGTTGGGTTTTTTAGAGGCCGATAAACCTAACATTTCTGGTTTATTACCTTTACTCCGGGTGGCGCGGTCAGTCTGGAGACAACTTAAACGAGTGGTTCGTTTTGTCGACGTTATAGCTGAAATGCCATTATGGAATAATCCTTATTTTCCGACACTACTAAACCACCCGTCCACTCAATTCTGGACCTCATATAATGTTTCCTTAAAGATTTATATGACCGTAATGCCCTAATGTCCTTTGAACAAATACAGCTTAAATACAGTATCGCAAGATCACAATTTTTCCGATATCTACAGCTTAGATCAGCAATTCAATCATATCTACGTACCAGAAACTCGACCCAAGCAATATCGTCCTTCCCCTTGATACGGATTCTTAAATTGCAAGGCCCTCAGGGGCTAATTTCTACCCTGTACACGTATTTCTAGCCGCAGGCTCAGACTCTACCTTATTGGCAGTAAGGGAAAGGTGGAGATCTCTAGTTACAGATATTCAAACCGAAGATTGGGAGGAGATTCTTAGTTCTTCAATAAGAGTGTCCCCATCAGCCAATAACAAGATGACACAAATGTACATAGTGCACCAGTCATATTTGACCCCACTACGGCATTTTTAGATGGGGTGGTCTCAATCCTCAGAATGTTTAAGATGCCATACAATGGATGCAGATTTCATACATATGGTGTGGGGATGCCCGATTATCCTATCTTTTTGGAGCGAGGTGACCTCGTTGTTAACCTCCCTTTTAGGTGTCCCTGTCCCTCTCACTCCATTGGTGTGTTTATTTGGCGTGCTGGAGGAGGAGATATGGGGACTCCATGTAAAAATTCTTCTGTGGGAGACACTTTTTTTTAGCCAGGAAAATATTGGCCTTACGCTGGATGGGTAATCAACACCCTTCTCTTAGAGCTTGGATTGAACTGGTAAATTCAATAATACCATATGAGCGGACACTATACCAGAACAGGGGTTGCTTGGGGAAGTTTAATAAGATCTGGGATGTATGGAATGCATCTCACCTCACTATATCAACGCGTAGATAGTAGTTTGTTATTACTAATACAATTGCTGTAGAGAATATGTGTCGGTTTCTACTTTACAGGTTATTACATCATCAATGCTATGGAAGTTGTTTTGGCAGCAAGATAGGAAGTTCAATATGTTGGTTGTAATGTATTATCCAGAGATATGCGGAGCCAAGCATGTGTATAGATGAATAACGGGTTCTCGTAATTACTTCCAGTTTATTCATAAACCTTGCAAAAGAAAGAGGCCCTGTGATACCAAAATCTATACTAATTATTTAATGTGTAAGCTGGATGGCTTTCTTTCATGATAGCTGTCATGATAATTATATATACATTGCGTTGGCTATTTATATAATGTATGTGTTTGTTTGCTGTTGTTTAATAAACAAATTAAAAAAAAATGGGGGGCAGGTCACTGAGGGATCAGTAACCTCTCATAAGCCAATAGATGAATATGTAAGCAGAGCACCACATTAAGCCCTGCCCACAGCCCCACACCCACAGCCCCGCCCCAGAGCACGAGAATCTCTAACTGAAAACTACAAATACAGATTAAACAACAACCACAAGACAGATTTCATCACCAGGACTATCAATCAGGAAGCTACAGACTCACATAAGTGACGCAGGACAATCCCACAGGTTAAAAAAGAAAAAGATATTTTTTTATTTTATGTTACATCCCCAGCAACAACGTATGTACGTGGGGAGAACTCCATCAGTAAACCAGAGTTGCATTCATTTATGGTGGACCATTGGAGCTACTATGAGTCCTGACCAGAAGATTAGAGAAAATAATATTGCTCCCCATTTCAGGAGAGATTGTGCAGTAATCTGAATTTCTTAGGATCAAAAACATAATGGAATTTATGACGTGGAGTGAATTCATGAAACCAGTGCTCAAGCTATGCCAACACATCTACAGGCGTGAATAAATGTATATTACAGCCATCAGCCACGCACCGCTTAGAGATATATCATGGCACAGGTGTAATGGTTTCATGGAGTTTATCACAATCCTCCTTGAAGTTAGTTAGTTTTAACATAAATTGAAAAGTCAGTATAAAGGGAAATTCACACTTGGCCTCACTGCACATTTAATGTTGAATGTTGATCATAAAAGCAAAGTTTGGCCAGAAAGACTGGAGCTGGTCTTGTAGGGACCATGTGAGACATTCAGCAGCACAGAAGGGAGAGAAGGTAGATTCATCCAATAAGATATCAGGGTTATAGGAAGCCAACAGCATCATTACCCTCCGCTTTCTCTTACAGACCCATCATAATACTTTTCTTCAAGCGATTTTCTAACTTATCAGCACATTCTACGTACACTGTCATTTGTCTTTGTAGTTTACAGATCTGGGCAGGTAGCGGTCAGCATCTCCTACTCCCAGGGGGTAGGTGGATCGTCTAGGTGGTAAGTTCTATAGAAAAGGGCTTTCAATGCCCAAAGTCATTTGAACAGTTTTGGGTGGAGGAGAATGTTGCAGTCGGGAGGCAAAATGGTGATCATGGTAATACGGCCGGACTACACCACCGATAAAGCAGCCACAGCCGGTGACTGAGAAGAATCTGTGACTTCTCTGCATTTAGTGGTCACTACTCACCTGGGTAGTCATATGTAGGAATCTCCTCTTTACATCGCTCTTCACCCCTCACATATGTCTCTGTAGTATTAATATGGGTCAGATCTTCACCCTGAAACAAATATTGTAAAAGTCACAGACAGATGGAGAAGTCACATCTATGATCAGTTCTAATCCTGCCATCTCCACCGTTCTCATTACACAAGTATAAAACATATAATACTGGTGGATAAAACAAGACTGAGCACAAGACCTTCACAGCCGTCTACACATCATAGGGGAGATCTCATGACACCTTCTCTCCATCTACCTGATGATCCTGAGGAACATTGGGATCTTCTTGTTTACAGTCCTGTGGAAGAAGAGGACGGGGACATCTCTCTGGTGTTGTCCTCTTACTGGATAGATCTGGAGGAAACACATACAGGGACTGAATTCATTCTTTACATACAGATAATTATATTCCGTGTGTATTTAGTCCTGTCTATTACCTGGTGATGTGAGGGGCTGGGGAACCTCCATTATGACATCGTTGTACAGATCTTTGCGTCCTTCTAAATACTCCCACTCCTCCATGGAGAAATAGACGGCGACATCCTGACACCTTATAGGAACCTGACACATACAATGATACCGTCATACCCCGATCCCTTCATAGTGTTACTGTATAATGTCCCAGCAGTGTCACCTCTCCAGTCAGCAGCTCAATCATCTTGTAGGTGAGTTCTAGGATCTTCTGGTCATTGATGTTCTCATGTATCAGGGGGTGAGGTGGAGGCCTCTTGATTGGGCTCAGGGGTCTTCCCCATCCCTTAGACACTGGGTCCTGACAGCGCTCACTAGAGGTTTTCTTCACTACTGTGTAATCCTGGTTATGGAGAGACACATTAATAAATCTCACTAAAGACATTTCCAGAGTCCTCACCTCTCCAGTTCTGTCCGTTATTCCCATAGATAAGAATGATGTAATGTGACGTCATCAGAATCTCTCACCTCTCCAATAAGCCGGAAGAGGATCTCTAGGGTGAGGTGTAATATCCTCTCCGCCATCTTGTCTCTCTCCATATCCATCTTTGATGGGTAAATCAGGAAAATTCTCTTCTATAAAAGATCTTCACTGAGAGGATCCGATATTGTAGAGACCTGAATGAGAAGATGAGCCGATGTAACATCATAAAATCCTGTGTAATAATACAATTACTGGAGATAATAAGGGAAACATATGAGGAGATTTATTATTTTACAGTATTTAGTTTTCTTCTTTACATCTACTAATAAAACCTATATATTTAGGCCACAGACAACAAGCAGTTTCTTCCTCGGAGTCGGCAGCTGAATACGTTCCTCATAGACTCATCTTCCATAACGCTAATTCTCTCATTTACCGACACTGGAATAAGCATTAGCAATACTGCAGGAGATATTCAATACACGTGACTAGTGATGAGCGAGTATGCTCGTTGCTCGGGTGTCCTCCGAGTATTTTGGCGTGCTCGGAGATATAGTTTCTGTCAACCACAGCTGCATGATTTGAGGCTGCAGGACAGCCTGAATACATGTGAGGAATGCCTGTTTGTTAGGGAATTTCCACATGTATTCAAGCTGTACAGCAGCCACAAATCATGCAGCTGAGGTGAAAAAAATTAAATCTCCGAGCACGCCAAAATACTCAGGAAAACCTGAGCAACGAGTATACTCACTCATGACTACATGTGACATGAGAAATAAGTACTTCATGATGAGGACGACATCATCGTCTACTACGGCTTTAGAAACATATTTGTCCAGAGTCGTCACTGACTCCATCCCCACCAGCCGTCTATATGAATGTTTCCCGTCTTCCCCGCACTGTAATCTTCTATCACATTAGATCTCAGCTCTGATTCACACACAGAAATTTGAGTTTTTTATAAAAGTTTTTTTGTTTCCACAAACATGCGGACAAAAATTATCTGATCCCAAAGTCTCCATGTACAGTGTTTTATGGGGTTTATTTCTGGCCTTAGGTTTTCCTATATTACAAGAAAAATACCAGCAAACATTTTTTTAAAATGTTTCCAAAGAAAATTTTCTCCAAAATTGCCTCAGGCGTTTTCAATTGAAGCAGGATCCTACCCTTCGTAGAGATTTACATGTCAGTCTAAGAGAGTATTGGCATTAGGTCCTGGCAACGAGAATTGCCTTATCGTGGCTGCCACGTACACATGAATTGGTCAATTTATGCGCTAATCATTCTTAATTTTTCATATCTCTTGTGCATTAATGCAAATCAATTTTCATATTTTAGCCTTACAGAGTGCTGCGTTTTGTTTGAATGTATAGAGGAGTTGGCGACTCTAGGAAAGCACCGGTTCAGACCTAAATTATGTTTGGATGTGTCGGTCAATCTTTTGTTATTTATTACTATTATGTGGGACACATAGGTGACATTATTATATGGGGGCACATAGGTGACATTACTATTATATGGGGCCACATAGGTGACATTACTAATACACTGCTCAAAAAAAAATAAAGGGAACACTCAAATAACATATCCTAGATCTGAATGAATGAAATATTCTCATTGAATACTTTGTTCTGTACAAAGTTGAATGTGCTGACAACACAATCACACAAAAATCATCAATGGAAATCAAACTTATTAACCAATGGAGGCCTGGACTTGGAGTTGCACACAAAATAAAAGTTGAATGTAATGTTCTTAAAACAAGTCAAAATGAGTCTCAGTATTGTGTGTGGCCTCCACGTGCCTGTATGACCTCCCTACAATGCCTGGGCATGCTCCTGATGAGGCGGTGGATGGTCTCCTGAGGGATCTCCTCCCAGACCTGGACTAAAGCATCCGCCAACTCCTGGACAGTCTGTGGTGCAATATGACGTTGGTGGATGGAGCGAGATGTGATGTCCCAGATATGCTCAATCGGATTTAGGTCTGGGGAACAGGCGGGCCAGTCCATAGCTTCAATGAATTCATCTTGCAGGAACTGCTGACACACTCCAGCCACATGAGGTCTGGCATTGTCCTGCATTAGGAGGAACCCAGGGCCAATCACACCAGCATATGGTCTCACAAGGGGTCTGAGGATCTCCTCTCGGTACCTAATGGCAGTCAAGCTACCTCTGGCGAGCACATGGAGGGCTGTGTAGCTCTCCAAAGAAATGCCACCCCACACCATTACCCACTGCCGAACCGGTCATGCTGAAGGATGTTGCAGGCAGCAGATCGCTCTCCGGGGCGTCTCCAGACTCTGTCACGTCTGTCACATGTGCTCAATGTGAACCTTTCATCTGTGTAGAGCACAGGGCGCCAGTGGCGAATTTGCCAATCCTGGTGTTCTGTGGCAAATGTCAAGCATCTTGCACGGTGTTTGACTGTGAGAACAACCCCTATCTGTGGACGTCGGGCCCTCAGATTGTCCTCATGGAGTCGGTTTCAAACTGTTTGTGCAGAAACATGCACATTTGTGGCCTGCTGGGGGTCATTTTGCAGGGCTCTGGCAGTGCTCCTCCTGTTCCTCCTTGGAGGTAGCGGTCCTGCTGCTGGGTTGTTGCCTTCCTACGGCCCCCTCCACGTCTCCTGGTGTACTGGCCTGTCTCCTCTGGACACTACGCTGACAGACACAGCAAACCTTCTTGCCACAGCTCACACCGATATGCCATCCTGGATGAGCTGCACTACCTGAGCCACTTATGTGGGTTGTAGAGTCCGTCTTATGCTACCACGAGTGTGAAAGCACAACCAACATTCAAACGTGACCAATACATCAGTCAGAAAGCATTGGTACTGAGGTATGGTCTGTGGTCCCCACCTGCAGAACACCACTCCTTTATTGAGTGTGTCTTGATAATTGCCAATAATTTCCATCTTTTGTCTATTTCATTTGCACAACAGCATGTGAGATTGATTGCCAATCAGTGTTGCTTCATAGAATCATAGAATGGTAGAGTTGGAAGGGACCTCCTGGGTCATCTGGTCCAACCCCCTGCTCAAAGCAGGATTCGCTAAATCATCCCAGACAGATGTCTGTACAGCCTCTGTTTGAAGACTTCCATTGAAGGAGAACTCACCACCTCTCGTGGCAGCCTGTTCCACTCATTGATCACCCTGTCAAAAAGTTTTTTCTAATATCTAATCTGTGTCTCCTCCCATTCAGTTTCATCCCATTGCTTCTAGTCTTTCCGTGTGCAAATGAGAATAAAGATAATCCTTCTACAATGTTACAGTTCTTGAGATATTTGTATACAGCTATTAAGTCACCTCTCAGTCTCCTTTTTTGCAAGCTAAACATTCCCAAAACCTGTAACTGTTCCTCATAGGCCATGGTTTGCAGACCGGACACCATTCTAGTCGCTTTTCTCTGAACTTGCTCCAGTTTGTTGATGTCTTATTTAAAATGTGGTGCCCAAAACTGGACACAGTATTCCAGATGAGGTCTGACCAAAGAGGAGTAGAGGGCAATAAAGACTTCATGTGATCTAGACTGTATGCTTCTGTTAATACATCCCAAAATTTTATTTGCCTTTTTTGCTGCTGCATCCCACTGTTGACTTATGTTCAGTCTGTGATCTATTAGTATACCCAGGTCTTTTTCAAATGTGCTGTTGCTTAGCCTTATTCCTCCCATTCTGTATACGCTTTTTTTATTTTTATTTCCCAGATTTAGTACTTTGCATTTTTCCCTGTTAAAATCCATTCTGTTAGTTGCTGTCCACTGCTCCAGTTTATTTATATCTTTTTGAATCCTCTCTCTCTCTTCTCTAGTATTAGCTATCCCTCCTAGCTTTGTGTCATCAGCAAATTTAATCAGTTTACCCTCAATTCCTTCATCTAAATCATTGATAAAGATGTTGAACAATACAGAGCCCAAGACAGAACCATGTGGTACCCCACTTCCTAAGTGGACAGTTTGATTTCACAGAAGTTTGATTTACTTGGAGTTAAATTCTGTTGTTTAATTGTTCCCTTTATTTTTTGAGCAGTGTATATGGGGGCACATTGGTGGCATTACTAATATATGGAGGCACATAGGTGGCATTACTAATATATGGGGGCACATCGGTGATGTTACTAATATATGAGGGCACATAGGTGGCATTACTAATATATTGGGACACATAGGTCACATTACTAATATATGGGATGGGGGGAATAGAGGTGACATTACTAATATATGAGGGACACATAGGTGCCATTACAAATATATGGGGGTACAGGTGATATTACTAATATATAGGGACACACAAGGTGCATTAATACTATGTAGGGGCACATAGAAGGAATTATGGCCGCCTGTAGGCAGGGCTGCCACTAGGAATTTCGGGACCCCTTACTGGCAACATTTTCGGGCCCCATTGAGACTCTGCCCAGGCTCCACCCCAGTTCCGCCTCCACCCTGCGAACCTTCCAAAGTCCCACCGCCCGCTCTTGGAAAAATTAATCTTCTGCACCGCATCCTCACCAATCTGATATTAACAGTTCCCAGCAGACACCAGATCACATAGCAGCAGCTTTTGTTTTGGCCAAAATAATTTTTAAGCCACCACCACGACAAGTTAGACTCTTTTGGCCGGGCCCCACTCTATTCTATTAAACATTTCTTAAAATATCCAATACTATTTTTAGGTATATATTTATTTAAATTTCTTTAAGGGAATGAGTCACATATTTTTTAGAATGACCATTAATACCACATACAAGGGAGAAAAACCGTCACAGCATTACCAGACCATATATTACCAGCACAGTGACCGAATGATACCACATACAAGGAACAAATACCTCAATATCGTGACCAGATCACATATTACCATCACACAGTGACCAAATAATACCACATACAGGAAGAAATACCGCCACATCATAACCAGATCACATACTACCACCACATAGTGACCGAATACAATACAGATCATTAATAAAAAAAAAAACAACACTAATGCCATTATACACAGGAGCTCTGTATATAGTGTATAGTGTACAGGTAATACAGTGATCACCAGTGACATTATATACAGGAGCTCTGTATATAGTGTACAGGTAATACAGTGACGTCTCTAGCTGAATTTCTTCATCTTTGCTTTTCTTTTTCATACAGCGCAGACCGCCATTATTTCTTCCAGACAGGACTCGTCTCTGCATAAAATAACACATAGTTGCCTAGAGCACCGCTTCCAGAGCACATTCTCCACTTTTCCCTTTCTTCTGCACTACACATCTGAATACAGACGTGCACCCACCATTAATATATAATTAGCTATTATGCAATCCACCATTCCAAATATAAATTACTAGCTATGAACCCGTTCTACGTCCGGGTGGCAAGCATTTTTATAGGTATATGGTCTCCCATGCTGGTATGTATGGCACACCTCATCCCTCTCCTGGTATGCATGGTACCCCTCATCCCTATACTGGTATGCATGGTACCTGCTCATCCATATCCTGGTATTCATGATTCCCTCACCCCCAATCCTGGTATGCATGGTCCCCTCACCCCGACAATCCCGGTATGCACGGACTCCTCACCCCCCAATCCTGGTATGCATGGTCCCCTCCCACCCAATACTGGAATGTATGGTCCCCTACACCCCCAATTCTTGTATGAATGGTCCCCTCACCCCCAATTCTGGTATGCATGGTCCCCCCTCATTCCTATTGTAGGATGTATGGTACCCTTCACCCCCCAATCCTGGTATGCATGGTCCCCTCATCCCCAATCCTGGTATACATGGCACCCCTTACCTCCCAATTCTGGTAGGCATTGTTCCCTCACCCCCCAATCCTGGTGTGCATGGTACCCCTCTATCCTGGTATGCATGTTACCACTCATCGAATCCTGGTATGCATGTTACCCCTCATCCAATCCTGGTATGCATGGCCCCCTCACCACCCAATCCTGGTATGCATGGTCCTCTCTCCCCCATCCTGGTATGCATGGTCCCCTCGCCCCCTTCCTGATATGCATGGTCCCCTCACTCCCAAACCTGATATGCATGGTCCCCTCACCCCCTATCCTGGTATGCATGGTTCTCTCACCCCTCTATCTTGGAATGTATGGTCCCCTCCCTCCCCAATCCTGGAATGCATTGTCCCCTCACCCCCAATGCTGGTATGCATGGACCTCCCTCATCCATATTGTAGGATGTATGGTACCCCTTCACACCCAATCCTGGTATGCATGGTCCCCTCATCCCCAATCCTGGTATACATGGCACCCTTTACCTCCCAATTCTGGTATGCATGGTCCCCTCACCCCCAGTCCTTGTATGCATTATACCCCTCATCCACCTATCCTGGTATGCATGTTACCCCTCATCCCCCATTCCTGGTATGCATGGTCCTCTCACCCCCCATCCTGGTATGCATGGTCCCCTCACCCCCCCATGCTGGGTATGCATGGTCCCCTCACCCCCCATGCTGGGTATGCATGGTCCCCTCACCCCCCCATGCTGGTATGCATGGTCCCCTCACCCCCCCATGCTGGTATACATGGTCTCCTCACCCCCAATCCTGATATGCATGGTCCCCTCACCCCCTTATCCTGGCATGCATGGTCCCCGGTCCCCTTTCCCCCCTATCCTGGTATGCATGGTTCTCTCACCCCCCTATCCTGGTATGCATGGCCCCTCACCCCAAATCCTGGAATGCATGGTCACCTCACCCCCAAATCCTGGAATGCATGGTCACCTCACCCCCAAATCCTGATATGAATGGTCCCCTCATCACCCCAATCCTGATATTCATGGTCCTTTCACCCCCCTATCCTGATATGCATGGTCCCCTCACCGCTATTAAACTGCACACAAACCCCCAAAAAAACATTCATACTCACCATTCATCCCTGTGCTCCAGCGCTGTTCCGTTCTGCTGGATGCCGAGGGAGAGCGGTGCCGGAGTACGCGCATGCCCATACCGTGCGGTCCGGTGCCATATTGCTGAAGACACACTGTAAATGTGTCTTCAGCAAATTGGCGCCGGATAGCGCTATTGCGCATGCGCGATTCCGACGCGCACTCCTGGTCTCCTGCCCCGGGAGAAGAGAAGCGCCGTGGCAACACTCCTCCTGGTCAGGTATGTAAGTATGGCGCCGGAGATCGCGGTATGCATCCAGTACGCATACCGCGATCTCCAGCGCCATACAGAGTACTCACCGCTGGATGCCTCACTCTGTCTGGAACCAGACTGCGCAGGCGTGTCGCGCTTGCGCAGTCTATAAAGGCTTCGTACAGAGGGACGCTTACAGCGTTATATTATAGATTATCCACCACTGCGCCAACTATAGCCATTTTCCCCACCTAATGTACGTTATATACATTAATTAGCCCCTATACTCTTACCCCAATTCATTAGCAATCATTGCAAGCTCAGCGCCCCCACTATGCGCCTCCCGCTCCTCCGATTCATTATATTTACAAGCCCTTTCCGCCCCAATTCATTGTCATGTCTTCTCTCTCGCACCCTCTATTCATTATAAATTGTTCTCCCCCACATTCAATACATCATTTACTCGCACCACTCTCAAAATTCATTATTTGATCTCCCCCAGGTCCTCATTTGCTCTCCCCATCCCCACCTTCAATTCAATTGATGTCCCCGTCACTCACTTCATCATTCGCAGTCCTCCTCCCCCACTCCATTTGCAGTTCTCCATTCTCCCCCCACTTCATCATGTGCAGTCCCCATCCCCTCTCACATCATTTGCAGCCCCCACTCCATCATTTGCAAATTGCAGCCCCCTTCATCATAATTTGCATCACCCCATCATTTGCAGCCTTCTGCATCATTTATAGCCCCTCCATCATTTGCAGCCCCCACTTCATCATTTGCAAATTGCAGCCTCCTCCATCATTTGCAGCCCCCATCATTTGCAGCACTCCCATGATTTGCAGCCCCCATCTATCATTTGCAGGCACCCTCCATCATTTGCAGGCCCCCTTTATCATCTGCAGCACCCCCTCCATTATTTGCAGCACCCCCTCCATCATTTGCAGCACCCCCTCCATCATTTGTAGAACCCTCTCCATTATTTGCAGCACACCTCCATCATTTGCAGCACCCCCTCCATCATTTGCAGCACCCTCTTCATCATTTGCAGCACCCCCTCCATCATTTGCAGCACCCCCTCCATCATTTGCAGCACCCCCTCCATCATTTGCAGCACCCCTCCATCATTTGCAGCCCCCTTTAACATTTGCAGCACCAGTCCATCATTTGCAGCCCCCACTCCATCATTTGCAAATTGAAGCCCCCTTCATCATAATTTGCAGCACCCCTCCATCATGTGCAGCTTTCTCCATCATTTGCAAATTGCAGCCCCCTTCAACATAATTTGCAGTAGCCCTCCATCATGTGCAGGTTTCTCCATCATCATTGGAAATTGCAGACTCTCCATCATTTGAAGCCCCTTCCACAGGCTGCAGACCATGTGCTGTGCTGGCTCAGTTATATCTCTATGATGTGGGGAGGAACTGTGCAGCAGCTCGAGGCGTTCATGGACCAGCTGAATTGCAACTCGCTTAACATCAGGTTGACGTATTTATATGATTTTCACAAAATTGATTTTTTGGACATCAGTTTGCATATTGATGGCACCAGGAAGATGCAGACTTATGTCTTTAGAAAGTGAACCTCTGTTAATGCACTTCTTCATGCTGAGTCCGCCCATAATCCATCTAGCATTAGAGCTGTCCCGGTCGGACAATTTCTTAGAATGAGGCGAATTTGTTCCACGGACGAGAAATTCCACTCCCAAGCAGCTGATTTAACCACTCTATTCCAGCACCGGGGTTATAGCCGTAGATGCATCAGACGTGACTATGATAGGGCCAGAAGGACGCCACGTAATTACCTGTTGTATTCACATTTGCAGGCCCCCTTCATCATTTGCAGCACCCCTTCTCTCACTTCCAGCACCCCCTCCATCATTTGCAGCCCCCTTTATCATTTTAAAAGAGTAGATGAAGTGGCGCTAGTGAAATTGGGTTTGTCACTGCTGCGAATCTAGATACCAACCACAGGGTAATCAAAAGGGATTCTGAATATGAAGTGAAAGATTTGCGCTGAGATAACCAGCAGAAGACAAGGTGTTTAATAACTAGTGAAACAACACACAACAAATATTACTAGGATATCTGGTAAAAGCAAATAATTGCAATAATGATTAATTGCACGTGACCGGTTCTAGACCTGTAAAGGAAAAGGTATTGAGTGAACCAATAAACTAGGGCAGATGATTGGATAGAATTCTCCTAGAGGCTGCAAAAGACGACGTTAGGAGGTGAGGGGTTAATATACGTGTATGACACAGGTAGCTGAAGTACAGACAATAATGGGCAATAAGTCCCGGCATAATAGACTAGCTATGAAACCGTTCTACGCCTGGGTGGCAAGCATTTTTATAGGTATATGGTCTCCCATCCTGGTATGTGCTGCCCCCCTCCTATCCTGTTATGCATGGCATCACTCATCCCTATCCTGGTATGCATGGTACCCACTCAACCCTATCCTTGTATGTATGGTCCCCTCACTCCCACCCAAATCTGGTATGCATGGCACCCCATTCCTCATCCTGGTATGCATGGTCCCCTCACCCCCCAATCCTGGTATACATGGTTCTCTCACCACCCTATCCTGGTATGCATGGACCCCTCACCCCCCCAACCTTGGAATGCATGGTCCCCTCACCTCCCCAATCCTGGTATGCATGGTCCCCTCACCTCCCAATCCTGGCATGCATGGTCACCTCACCCCCCAATCCTGGAATGCATGGTCACCTCAGCCCTCATTCCTGGTATGCATGGTCCCCTCACCCCCCAATCCTGATAAGCATGGCCTCCCCTCATTCCTATCGTAGGATGTATGGTACCCCCTCACCCCCCAATCCAGGTACGCATGGTCCCCTCATCCTCAATCCTGGTATACCTGGCACCCTTTACCTGCCAATCCTGGTATGCATGGTACCACTCTATCCTGGTATGCATGTTAACCCTCATCCCCCAATCATGGTACGCATGGCCCCCTCACCCCCCAATCCTGATATGCATTGTCCCTTCACCCCCAATCCTGATATGCATGGTCCCCTCACCCCCCAATCTTGGAATGCATGGTCACCTCACCCCCCAATCCTAGCATGTATGGTCCCCTCACCCCCTATGCTGGTATGCATGGTCTCCTCACCCCCAATCTTGATAAGCATGGTCCCCTCACCCCCCTATCCTGGCATGCATGGTCCACGGCTCCCTCTCCCCCATATCCTGAAATGCATGGTCCCCTCACCCCCCCAATCCTGATGTGCATGGTCCCCTCACCACCCCAATCCTGATGTGCATGGTCCCCTCACCCCCCAATCCTGATGTGCATGGTCCCCTCACCCCCCAATCCTGATGTGCATGGTCACCTCACCCCCCCAATCCTGACATGCATGTCCTCTCAGCCCCCAACTGTTGTGAATGGGTTTGAGATGAGTTCTGAGCAGAGGCTCCCTATGGTGGTTACAAGCGGTGCTAGTCTGTCCAGTGAAGATTGTGAGGACTGGGAATCAGGTGTTACTGACTGGTCTTATATAAGGGAGTCACCTTCCCATCAAGGTTGCCGGTGATCAATTGTTCTGGTCTGAATCCTTTATTCCAGTTTCCCTTGTAGCCTGCTGTGTCGTGTCTGCATCTCCTGCTAACAGATAAGACATTTTCTTCTTTTTTGTTTGTGCTGTGTTTTTGCATTTTGTCCTGCACTTCTGTGGGGGCCTTCAGGGTCCCCTCCGGGGGCTTCTGCCCTCTCAGTTTTGTTCAGCCACTGATGTTTGTACTTTTGCTTTTTCCAGTTTTTTCAGTGGCTGCTGTTTTGATTTTGTTACACCAGAGAACTAATTTAGGTGGAAGAGGTCGTGTGATCTCAGGTGTTTTTGAAATTAGTGGAGTTGGTGCCTTTCAGGGTTTTCTGGGATTGCAGTAAGTACCCTTCCTATCCTTTTCTATTTAGTTAGTTTGGGCCCCAGCGTTTGCTCATACTATTTTCTTTCTGTGTCAGTATTTCATCTTGTCTAACCGCCATTACATGTTTGGGGGCTTTCTATTATCTTTGGGGTTCTGCTCCGGGGCAGATAGCTTTCCTATTTCTATCTTTAGGTGTAGTTAGTTTCTCAGGCTGTGACGAGGCGTCTAGGACCAACATAGGAACGCTCCACGGCTGCCTCTAGTTGTGGTGGTTAGTCAGGGTACTGCAATCTCATAGATTCCAACTGCTCTGGTGTATTGCCTTTTTTACCTGCACTCCTCAGCTACCGAAACATAACAGTATCACCGGCCTAAAAATTGAAAATTGTATGGTACTCACAGAAGGGAAAAAATATTGTGAAAGAAAAAAGGTTGTCAGAGTTGTCAGAAATATTTTTCTGTTTGTTGCATTTTTTATTTTTTTTCCCTCTGTATCTCTGGGTGCTGGGGAGGATCTTTTCTCTCAATGGAGTTTGCACAGTTGTCTGGCCGTGTGGATCAGCTTGCCACTGAGGTTCGGAGTATTGCTATCTATCTTGCTGGGTTGCCTGTTGTGGAACCTAGGATTCCCATGCCAGATTTGTTTTTAGGGGATCGAGCTAAGTTTCAGAATTTCAAAAATAATTGTAAATTGTTTTTTGCCTTAAAATCTAAGTCCTCAGGGAACGCAGCGCAGCAGGTTCAAATTATCATCTCTCTCCTGCGCGGCGATCCTCAGGATTGGGCTTTTTCCCTGATACCTGGGGATCCTGTTTTGAGTGATGTTGATGCATTTTTTCAGGCCTTGGGGTTATTGTACGATGAGCCTAATGTCACTGATCAAGCTGAAAAAGCCTTGTTGGCATTAAATCAGGGGCTTGATGACGCTGAGTTATACTGTCAGAGATTTCGTAGGTGGGCAGTCCTGACCAAATGGAATGACGACGCTTTGGCAGCCCTTTTCCGGAAGGGTCTGTCAGATAATGTAAAGGATGTTATGGTGGGATTCCCTGTCCCCTCTGGTCTCAATGATTCTATGTCATTAGCGATTCAAATTGACAGACGTTTGCGTGAGCGGAGAAGTATGCGTGGAATGGTGTTGCCTTGTGAACCAGCTTCTGAACCCATGCAGTGTGATAGAGTGGTGTCTGGGGCACAGCGTCATGAGTTTCGAAAGCGCAATGGGTTATGTTTCTACTGTGGTGATGCCTCTCATGCTATTTCAGTCTGCCTTAAGCGGGGAAGACGTTTTGCATGCTCAGTTGTCTTGGGTAGTGTTCAGACTAAGTTTTTATTAACTGTCACTCTGATATGCTCTCTGTCCTCATTTTCTGCTCAGGCTTTCGTTGATTCTGGAGCAGCTATTAATCTGATGGATTATGATTTTGCTAAACGTTGTGGGTTTCCCTTGATACCCTACAGAAGTCTATTCCCCTACTGGGGATCGATTCTACCCCTTTGGCTGAGAATAAACCCCAGTTTTCTACTCAGGTGATAATGAGGGTTGAACCTGATCACCAGGAGTGCTGCAAATTTTTGGTTCTGTATAATCTGCATGACATTATCGTGCTGGGTTTTCCTTGGTTACAGTCTCATAATCCTATTTTGGATTGGAAATCTGTGTCTGTAACCAGTTGGGGCTGCCAATGTGTTAATACTAACACTCCTGTTTTTTCTGCCTCCCCCAGGCTCAGGATGTTCCTGACTTTTTGATTGATTTTTCTGATGTGTTTAGCGAAAGTAAATCTGCATCCTTGCCTCCCCATAGGAGCTATGACTGCGCTATTGAATTAGTGCGGGTAGTAAATTCCCTAAAGGTCGCCTTTTTAACTTGTCTGTACCTGAACATGACGCTATGCGGTCTTATATCAAGGAATCATTGGAGAAGGGTCATATCAGACCATCCTCTTCACCCTTAGGTGCCGGTTTTTTCTTTGTGGCCAAAAAGGATGGTTCTTTAAGGCCGTGTATTGATTATCGTCTCTTGAACAATATTACTGTGAAATATCAATACCCGTTACCCTTGATTTCTGACCTGTTTTCCAGGGTGAAAAACGCTACTTGGTTTACTAAGCTTGACCTCAGGGGGGGCGTATAACCTTATTCGCATTAAGCACGGGGATGAATGGAAGACGGCATTCAATACCCCTGAAGGGCATTTTGAGTACCTGGTGATGCCCTTTGGGCTCACTAATGCTCCTTCCGTCTTCCAGTCCTTCATGAATGACATTTTCAGGGATTTTGTGGACAAATTTCTGATTGTTTATTTGGATTATATCTTGATTTTTTCTAATGACTGGGACTCTCATGTGAAACATGTTCGAACTGTATTCCAGATTTTGAGAGAGAATGCTCTGTATGTGAAGGGATCAAAGTGTCTTTTTGGCGTACAGAGGATCTCATTTCTGGGATTCATTTTGTCCCCATCTGTTATTGAAATGGACCCGGTCAAGGTTCAGGCCATCTGTGATTGGGTCCAACCTACTTCATTAAAGGCTCTTCAGAGATTTTTGGGTTTTGCCAATTTTTATCGTAAATTTATTGGTAATTTCTCGGTTATTGTTAAACCATTAACTGATTTGACCAGAAAGGGTTCTGATGTGGTGAATTGGCCTCCTGAGGCAGTCTCTGCATTTCAGGAACTTAAGCAGAGATTCACTTCTGCTCCTGTTCTACGGCAGCCTGATGTTTCTCTGCCATTTCAGGTGGAGGTTGATGCCTCTGAAATTGGGGCAGGTGCCGTTTTGTCCCAAAAAGATCCAGAGACCTCTAAAAGTAACCCTTGTGCCCTTTTCTCTCGAAAATTTTCTCCTACTGAACGTAATTATGACGTGGGTAATCGGGAGTTATTGGCCATGAAGTGGGCTTTTGAAGAGTGGAGACATTGGCTGGAGGGAGCCAAACATCAGGTGGTGGTCCTTACGGACCATAAGAATCTGGTCTATCTGGAATCTGCCAAGCGACTCAATCCTAGACAGGCCAGGTGGGCCTTGTTTTTCACACGTTTTAATTTTGTGGTTTCCTTTCTTCCTGGCACTAAGAATGTTAAGGCGGATGCCCTCTCGAGGAGTTTCCTTGCGGACTCTCCTGAGTTATCTGATCCTTCTGTTATTTTGAAAGAGGGTGTAGTTCTTTCCGCCATCTCGCCCAATTTGAGACTTGCTCTGGAGGGGTGTCAGGAGGATAGGCCCGAGTGCTGCCCTGTTGGAAAATTGTTTGTCCCGGACCAGTGGAAAAAGAGTGTGATGTCTGAGATTCATTGTTCCGCGTTGGCTGGGCATCCCGGAATTTTTGGTACCAGAGACTTGGTTAGTCGGTCCTTTTGGTGGCCTACCTTGTCTCGTGATGTCAGGGAATTTGTGCAGTCCTGCGGGACTTGCTCTCGCTCCAAGCCTTGCTCTCGCTCTAGTGGTTTGTTGATGCCATTGCCTGTGCCAAGAGACCATGGACCCATATCTCTATGGATTTAATTTCCGACCTTCCTGTTTCTCAGAGAATGACCACCATCTGGGTAATTTGTGATAGGTTTTCCAAGATGATACATCTTGTGCCATTACCTAAGTTGCCTTCCTCCTCTGAATTGGTGCCGTTGTTTCTTCAGCACGTGGTTCGTTTACACGGCATTCCTGAGAACATTGTGTCTGACAGAGGAGTCCAGTTTGTTTCCAGATTTTGGAGGACTTTTTGTTCTAAACTGGGTGTTCAATTGTCTTTCTCCTCGGCATTTCATCCTCAGACCAATGGTCAAACTGAGAGAACAAACCAGACATTGGAGACTTATCTAAGATGCTTTGTGTCTGCTGATCAGGATAACTGGGTCTCTTTTTTACCTTTGGCTGAGTTTGCTCTTAATAATAGGGCTAGCTCTGCTACTTTGATGTCTCCGTTTTTCTGTAATTCTGGGTTTCACCCTCGATTTTCTTCAGGACAGACGGAGGCTTCTGTCTGTCCAGGTGTTGACTCTGTTGTGGAGCGTATGCAACTGATTTGGGACCAGGTAGTGGAGAGGTTGTCCCTCTCTCAGGAGAGGGCCCAGCGGTTTGCTAACCGGCATAGGACTGATGGTCCTCGGTTTAAAGTGGGGGACTTGGTCTGGTTGTCCTCAAAGAATATTCCTATGAGAGTAGCATCTCCTAAATTTAAGCCTAGGTTCATTGGACCTTATAAGATCATGGAGATTATTAATCCTGTTTCTTTTCGTTTGCTTCTTCCAGGGACATTTAAGATCCATAACGTGTTCCACAAGTCCTTGTTGAAGAGGTTTGTTGAGCCAGTGGTTCCTGCTGCTGTGCCTCCTGACCCTGTTTTGGTTGAGGGCAATCTGGAGTATGTGGTTGAGAAAATATTAGATTCTCGTTTTTCTAGACGGAAACTCCAGTATTTGGTTAAATGGAGAGGTTATGGTCAGGAAGACAATTCTTGGGTGTTTGCTTCGGACATCCATGCTAGGAGACTTATCCGTGCGTATCATAGAACTCATCCTGACCGACCTGGTTGCTCAAATGAGGGTTCGGTGACCCCTCCTCAAGGGGGGGGGTACTGTTGTGAATGGGTTTGAGATGAGTTCTGAGCAGAGGCTCCCTCTGGTGGTTACAAGCGGTGCTAGTCTGTCCAGTGAAGATTGTGAGGACTGGGAATCAGGTGTTACTGACTGGTCTTATATAAGGGAGTCACCTTCCCATCAGGGTTGCCGGTGATCAATTGTTCTGGTCTGAATTCTTTATTCCAGTTTCCCTTGTAGCCTGCTGTGTCGTGTCTGCATCTCCTGCTAACAGATAAGACATTTTCTTCTTTTTTGTTTGTGCTGTGTTTTTGCATTTTGTCCTGCACTTCTGTGGGGGCCTTCAGGGTCCCCTCCGGGGCTTCTGCCCTCTCAGTTTTGTTCAGCCACTGATGTTTGTACTTTTGCTTTTTCCAGTTTTTTCAGTGGCTGCTGTTTTGATTTTGTTACACCAGAGAACTAATTTAGGTGGAAGAGGTCGTGTGATCTCAGGTGTTTTTGAAATTAGTAGAGTTGGTGCCTTTCAGGGTTTTCTGGGATTGCAGTAAGTACCCTTCCTATCCTTTTCTATTTAGTTAGTTTGGGCCCCAGCGTTTGCTCATACTATTTTCTTTCTGTGTCAGTATTTCATCTTGTCTAACCGCCATTACATGTTTTGGGGCTTTCTATTATCTTTGGGGTTCTGCTCCGGGGCAGATAGCTTTCCTATTTCTATCTTTAGGTGTAGTTAGTTTCTCAGGCTGTGACGAGGCGTCTAGGACCAACGTAGGAACGCTCCACGGCTGCCTCTAGTTGTGGTGGTTAGTCAGGGTACTGCAATCTCATAGATTCCAACTGCTCTGGTGTATTGCCTTTTTTACCTGCACTCCTCAGCTACCGAAACATAACACCCAACCCTGATGTGCATGGTCCCCTCAGCCCCCAACCCTGATGTGCATGGTCCCCTCACTCCCCAACCCTGATGTGCATGGTCCCCTCACTCCCCAACCCTGATGTGCATGGTCCCCTCACTCCCCAACCCTGATGTGCATGGTCCCCTCACCCCCCAACCCTGATTTGCATGGTCCCCTCAACCCACCAACCCTGATGTGCATGATCCCCTCACCCCCAATCCTGATGTGAATGGTCCCCTCACTCCCCAATCCTGATGTGCATGGTCCCCTCACTCCCCAATCCTGATGTACATGATCCCCTTACCCCCCAATCCTGATGTGCATGGTCCCCTCACCCCCCTGATGTGCATGGTCCTCTCAGCCCCCCACCCTGATGTGCATGGTCCCTTCACCCCCAATTCTGGAATGCATGGTCCCCTCACCCCCCAATCCTGATATGTATGGTCCCCTCACCCCCAATCCTGACATGGTCCCCTCACCCCCCAATCCTGATGTGCATGATCCCCACACCCCCCAATCCTGATATGCATGGTCCCCTCACCCCCCAATCCTGATATGCATGGTCCTCTCACCCCCCAATCCTGATGTGCATGGTCCCCTCACCCCCCCAATCCTGATGTGCATGGTCCCCTCACCCCCCCAATCCGGATGTGCATGGTCCCCTCACCCCCCCAATCCTGACATGCATGGTCCCCTCACCCCCCAATTGTGATGTGCATGGTCCTCTCGCCCCCCAATCCTGATATGCATGGTCCCCTCACCGCTATTAAACTGCACACATACCCCCAAAAAACAAACATTTATACTCACCTTTCATCCCCGTGCTCCAGCGCTGTTCCGTTCTGCTGGACGCCGGGGGAGGAGAGAGGCGCCGGAGTACGCACATGCCCATACCGCGCGGTCCAGCTCCATATTGCTGAAGACACACTGTAAATGTGTCTTCAGCAAAATGGCGCAGGATAGCGCTATTGCGCATGCGCGATCCGACGCGCACTCCTGGTCTCCTGCCCCGGGAGAAGAGAAGCGCCGCGGCAACGCTCCTCCCGGTCAGGTAAGTATGTGAGTATGGCGCCGGAGATCGCGGTATGCATCCAGTACGCATACCGCGATCTCCGGCGCCATACAGAGTACTCACCGCTGGATGCCTCACTGTCTGGAGCCAGACTGCGCAGGCGTGTAGCGCTTGCGCAGTCTATAAAGGCTTCGGACAGAGGGACGCTTACAGCGTTATATTATAGATTATCCACCACTGTGCCCCCAACTATAGCCATTTTCCCCACCTAATATATAACGTACATTAATTAGCCCCTATACTCTTACCCCAATTCATTAGCAGTCATTGCAAGCTCAGCGCCCCCCACTATGCGCCTCCCGCTCCCCGATTCATTATATTTATAAACCCTTTCTGCCCCAATTCATTGTCATGTCTTCTCTCTCGCACCCTCTATTCATTATAAATTGTTCTCCCCGACATTCAATACATCATTTACTCGCACCACTCAAAATTCATCATTATTTGCTCTCCCCAGGTCTTCATTTGCTCTCCCCATCCCCCACCTTCAATTCACGTCCCCGTCACTCACTTCATCATTCGCAGTCCTCCTCCCCCTCACTCCATTTGCAGTTGTCCATTCTCCCCCCACTTCATCATGTGCAGTCCCCATCCCCTCTCACATCATTTGCAGCCCCCTTCATCATAATTTGCATCACCCTGCCATCATTTGCAGCCTTCTGCATCATTTGTAGCCCCTCCATCATTTGCAGCCCCCACTTCATCATTTGCAAATTGCAGCCTCCTCCATCATTTGCAGCACCTTTATCATTTGCAGCACCCCATCATTTGCAGCCCCTTTATCATTTCCAGCCCCCATCATTTGCAGCACTCCATCATGTACAGCACCTCCATGATTTGCAGCCCCCATCTATCATTTGCAGGCCCCATCATCTGCAGCACCCCCTCGATCATTTGCAGAACGCCCTCCATCATTTGTAGAACCCTCTCCATTATTTGCAGCACACCATGTGCAGCACCCCTCCATCATTTGCAGCACGCCCTCCATCATTTGCAGCACGCCCTCCATCATTTGCAGCACGCCCTCCATCATTTGCAGCACGCCCTCCATCATTTGCAGCACGCCCTCCATCATTTGCAGCACGCCCTCCATCATTTGCAGCACGCCCTCCATCATTTGCAGCACGCCCTCCATCATTTGCAGCACGCCCTCCATCATGTGCAGCACCCCCTCCATCATGTGCAGCACCCCCTCCATCATGTGCAGCACCCCCTCCATCATGTGCAGCACCCCCTCCATCATGTGCAGCACCCTCTCCATCATGTGCAGCACCCCCTCCATCATGTGCAGCACCCCCTCCATCATGTGCAGCACCCCCTCCATCATGTGCAGCACCCCCTCCATCATGTGCAGCACCCCCTCCATCATGTGCAGCACCCCCTCCATCATGTGCAGCACCCCCTCCATCATGTGCAGCACCCCCTCCATCATTTGCAGCACCCCCTCCATCAGTTGCAGCACCCCCTCCATCAGTTGCAGCACCCCCTCCATCAGTTGCAGCACCCCCTCCATCATTTGCAGCACCCCCTCCATCATTTGCAGCCCCCACTCCATCATTTGCAAATTGCAGCCCCTAAAACACTTGCAGCGCCCTTTATCATTTGCAGCCCCCTTCATCATAATTTGCAGTAGCCCTCCATGTGCAGGTTTCTCCATCATTTGCAAATTGCAGCCTCTCCATCATTTGCATCACCTCTCCATCAATTGCAGCCCCCACTCCGTCATTTGCAAATTGCAGCCCCTACAACTTGTAGCCCCCTTTATAATTTGCAGCCCCTTCATCATAATTTGCAGCACCCTCCACCATTTGCAGCTTTCTCCATCATAATTTGCAAATTGCAGCCCCTCCATCATTTGCAAATTGCAGCCTCCTCCATCATTTGCAGCACCCCTCCATCATCTGCAGGCCCCCTCCATCATTTGCCGGACCCCTTCCATCATTTGCATCACCCCTCCATTTGCAGCCCCCTTTAACATTTGCAGCACCAATCCATAATTTGCAGCCCCCCACTCCATCATTTGCAAATTGCAGCCCCTACAACACTTGCAGCCACCTTCATCATAATTTGCAGCACCCCTCCCATCATTTGCAGCTTTCTCCATCATTTGCAAATTGCAGCCCCTCCATCATTTGCAGCCCCCGCTCCATCATTTGCAAATTGCAGCCTCCTCCATCATTTTCAGCCCCTTTATCATTTGCAGCACCCCTCCATGATTTGCAGCACCCCCTCCATCATTTGTAGAACCCTCTCCATTATTTGCAGCACCCCTTCATCATTTGCAGCACCCCTCCATCATCTGCAGGCCCCCTCCATGATTTGCAGCACCCCCTCCATCATTTGTAGAACCCTCTCCATTATTTGCAGCACCCCTTCATCATGTGCAGCCCTCCTCCATCATTTGCAGGCCGCCTCCATCATGTGCAGGCCCCCTCCATCATGTGCAGGCCCCCTCCATCATGTGCAGGCCCCCTCCATCATGTGCACGCCCACTCCATCATGTGCACGCCCACTCCATCATGTGCACGCCCACTCCATCATGTGCAGGCCCCCTCCATCATGTGCAGGCCCCCTCCATCATGTGCACGCCACCTCCATCATGTGCAGGCCCCCTCCATCATGTGCATCACCACTCCATCATTTGCAGCCCCCGCTCCATCATTTGCAAATTGCAGCCTCCTCCATCATTTTCAGCCCCTTTATCATTTGCAGCACCCCTCCATGATTTGCAGCACCCCCTCCATCATTTGTAGAACCCTCTCCATTATTTGCAGCACCCCTTCATCATTTGCAGCACCCCTCCATCATCTGCAGGCCCCCTCCATGATTTGCAGCACCCCCTCCATCATTTGTAGAACCCTCTCCATTATTTGCAGCACCCCTTCATCATGTGCAGCCCTCCTCCATCATTTGCAGGCCGCCTCCATCATGTGCAGGCCCCCTCCATCATGTGCAGGCCCCCTCCATCATGTGCAGGCCCCCTCCATCATGTGCAGGCCCCCTCCATCATGTGCAGGCCCCCTCCATCATGTGCAGGCCCCCTCCATCATGTGCAGGCCCCCTCCATCATGTGCACGCCCACTCCATCATGTGCACGCCCACTCCATCATGTGCACGCCCACTCCATCATGTGCAGGCCCCCTCCATCATGTGCAGGCCCCCTCCATCATGTGCACGCCACCTCCATCATGTGCAGGCCCCCTCCATCATGTGCATCACCACTCCATCATTTGCAGCCCCCCCCCGTCATTTGCAAATTGCAGCCCCTACAACACTTGCAGCCCCCTTTATCATTTGCAGCCCTCTTTATCATTTGCAGCCCTCTTCATCATAATTTGCAGCACCCCTCCACCATTTGCAGCTTTCTCCATCATAATTTGCAAATTGCAGCCCCTTCATCATTTGCAGCCCCTACATCATTTGCAAATTGCAGCCTTCTCAATCATTTATAGCCCCTTTATCACTTGCAGCACCCCTGCATCATTTGCCAGACCCCCTCCATCATTTGAAACCCCCTCCATCATTTGCAGCACCCCTTCATCATTTGCAGCACCCCTTCATCATTTGCAGCACCCCTTCATCATGTACAGCACCTCCTAATCATGTACAGCACCCCTCCATCATGTACAGCCCACTTCCATATTTTGTAGCACCTCCATCCATCATTTGCCCTCACCCCCCCAATCCTGGTATGCATGGTCCCCTCACCCCCCCAATCCTGGTATGCATGGTCCCCTCACCCCCCCAATCCTGGTATGCATGGTCCCCTCACCCCCCAATCCTGGTATGCATGGTCCCCTCACCCCCCAATCCTGGTATGCATGGTCCCCTCACCCCCCCCAATCCTGGTATGCATGGTCCCCTCACCCCCCCAATCCTGGTATGCATGGTCCCCTCACCCCCCCCAATTGTGGTATGCATGGTCCCCTCACCCCCCCAATCCTGGTATGCATGGTCCCCTCTGCCCCCCAATCCTGGAATGCATGGTCCCTCTGCCCCCCAATCCTGGAATGCATGGTCCCCTCACCCCCTATCCTGATTTGTATGGTCCCCCTCACCCCTATTAAACTGCACACATACCCCCCAAAAAAAATCAAAACATTTATACTCACATTTCTTCCCTGTGCTCCAGCGCCGTCCCGTTCTGCCGGAGGTCGGGGGAAGACAGCGGCGCCGGAGTACGCGCATGCCCATACCGCGCTGTCCGGCGCCATACACAATCTTCACTGCTGGATGCCTTCTTCTGTCTGGAGCCAGACTGCGCAGGCGTGTCACGCTTGGGAAGTCTATAAAGACTTCAGACAGAGTGACGCTAACAGCGTTATATTATAGATGCAATAGTGTCCATGGTTAGATGCTGGATAAAACGCTTGCATTCATGAGAATAGTTCATAGACACTGGCCAAGAGGAGTGCTGTCCCGGCCGGGGACAGCTACTCCAATAGGCATCCAATCTTACCGTCCAAAAAATAGAGGGTTTGTGTCCGGTGAGTACACGCTAAGGCCTCTTTCACACATCCGTTTTTTGTGTCAGGCATGATCCGTCGAACACCTGAAGGGACGGATCCGGCGCTGAAATAAAAAAAACTGATGCAACGGATCCGTTTTTTTGCTGGATCCGACCTGAACTTTTGAACCCAGAAAAACAGGGTTTTGGATGCCCGGAGACACTGGAAAATGTAGTAGTAGTAGTAGTAGTAGTAATAGTAGTAGTAGTCCTTGATTTCCAGAATCCGGATCAGACTTTTGACGAATTGCACAAAAGTCTGATCCGGTTCCATTGACTTCTATTGTTTCCGGCCGCCTGATGCGCCACTTCAGGCACTATCAGGCGGCTCCAGCAAACAAAAAAAACGTTACTTGCTCAGTTTTGTCCGGCCGCCGGAATGTACATTTCCGCCGGATCCGGACAAAAACGGATACAACGCAATGACATCAGGCATGATCCGGCGCTAATGAAAGTCAATGGTAAAAAAACGCATCCGGTACCGGATCCGTTTTTTTACCAACACGCCGGATCATGCCTGATACAAAAAGACGGATGTGTGAAAGAGGCCTAAGAAGTGCATATGTTTTCCACCATCATGAGCAGCACCCCTCCATCATCTTGTGCAGCACCCCCTCCATCATGTGCTGCACCCTCCTCCATCATGTGCGGCACCCCCCTCCATCATGTGCAGCCCCCTCCACCATGTGCGGCACCCCCCTCGTCTTGTGCAGCACCCCCTCCATCATATGCTGCACCCCTCTCCATCATGTGCGGCACCCCCTCACCATCATGTGCGGCACCCCCCTCCATCATGTGCGGCACCCTCCTCCATCATGTGCGGCACCCCCCTCCATCATGTGCGGCACCCCCCCTCCATCATGTGCGGCACCCCCCTCCATCATGTGCGGCACCCCCCTCCATCATGTGCTGCACCCCTCTCCATCATGTGCG
The DNA here is from genome assembly GCA_033576555.1 of Oophaga sylvatica. NCBI lineage: Eukaryota > Metazoa > Chordata > Amphibia > Anura > Dendrobatidae > Oophaga > Oophaga sylvatica. Next base: position 266,160 of record JARQOD010000034.1, read on the forward strand.
GCACCCCTCTCCATCATGTGCGGCACCCCCTCACCATCATGTGCGGCACCCCCCCTCCATCATGTGCGGCACCCCCCTCCCATCATGTGCTGCACCCCTCTCCATCATGTGCGGCACCCCCTCACCATCATGTGCGGCACCCCCCCTCCATCATGTGCGGCACCCCCCCTCCATCATGTGCGGCACCCCCCTCCATCATGTGCGGCACCCCCCCTCCATCATTTACAGCTCCCCCTTCACCCATTTAATTCATTTTATAAAGAAAAAAAAAACATTGTTGAGACTTCTCACAAGCGATCCCCAGCAGGTGCAGCTCCTCTTCTGGTCAGTGTCCTCGTACATGACGGCGTGTACGCGATGACATCTCACCTAGTTCAGGGAGGGCGGAGAGAGTGGGAGCTGCGCAGCCGTTAAGGTAAAAAGTTGGCCGTGCACAGCTCCGAGAAACCTCCAGGGCCGACGTGAGCGCAGGAAGCCCGCAGCGCATTAGTGCACCATGGGGCCCGATGAGCAGAAGCACAAGAGGGGGGGGCCCCAGCCCCGGTGTGCCGCTCATCATCGGGCCCCACACAGCAGTAATGCCCTGATGGGGGCCCTGCTTGTAGGTGAATAGGGGAATACTATCAAGTGGGGAAGAAGGGAGAATTATTACAGGGGCCGGACAAAGGGGAGGACATTACTGTCTGGAGGAAAGAGGAAAACGCAGTCACTGCACAGACAGGAATCCCAGGTGTGAATAAGGACTACAGTGCGTGTGATAATAATGTGTACAGCGCTGCAGAGTATGGAGGCGATATAGGAGGAGGGATAAATACCCACATAGAGGACTCGGACTCAGTACAGACCTCCACCTGCAGAGCCGCACACCGGAAGCCGGGAGAGAAATAAGCTTCTAGCGCGGAGGATACTGAGGAGACAACGTAACCGGAAAGGGCGGGGCCTCAGTCCACTGTCGGCAGCCAATCACAGCATGGAGCAGCACAGCCAATGAGCGGCTGCAGCTCCCAGAGACTGCCCTAACACTCCCACTACACAGAGGACCTTCCAAGTGCAAACTTGCGCGCTGACTCCAGTAAATGATAGACTGTATGGGCTCCTTCCAGGTGTGACGTCGTTTCCGGGGCGTGTCATACCAGAAGGGGCGTGTGCTACCAAAGCCAGGAAGAGAAGCCGCTCTTAGACACTGGTTTCAGGGTTGAGCCTAGACTATATATTGTAGATATAGACTGTACGGGCTCCTGTCAGGTATATATTACTGTAGATATAGACTGTACGGGCTCCTGTCAGGTATATATTACTGTAGATATAGACTGTACGGGCTCCTGTCAGGTATATATTACTGTAGATATAGACTGTACGGGCTCCTGTCAGGTATATATTACTGTAGATATAGACTGTATGGGCTCCTGTCAGGTATATATTACTGTAGATATAGACTGTACGGGCTCCTGTCAGGTATATATTACTGTAGATATAGACTGTATGGGCTCCTGTCAGGTATATATTATTGTAGATATAGACTGTACGGGCTCCTGTCAGGTATATATTACTGTAGATATAGACTGTATGGGCTCCTGTCAGGTATATATTACTGTAGATATAGACTGTATGGGCTCCTGTCAGGTATATATTACTGTAGATATAGACTGTACGGGCTCCTGTCAGGTATATAATACTGTAGATATAGACTGTATGGGCTCCTGTCAGGTTTTTTTTTTTTTTTTTTTTTTTTTTTTTTTTTTTTTTTTTTTTTTTTTTTTTTTTTTTTTTTTTTTTTTTTTTTTTTTTTTTTTTTTTTTTTTTTTTTTTTTTTTTTTTTTTTTTTTTTTTTTTTTTTTTTTTTTTTTTTTTTTTTTTTTTTTTTTTTTTTTTTTTTTTTTTTTTTTTTTTTTTTTTTTTTTTTTTTTTTTTTTTTTTTTTTTTTTTTTTTTTTTTTTTTTTTTTTTTTTTTTTTTTTTTTTTTTTTTTTTTTTTTTTTTTTTTTTTTTTTTTTTTTTTTTTTTTTTTTAAAAAAAAAAAAAAAAAAAAAAAAAAAAAAAAAAAAAAAAAAAAAAAAAAAAAAAAAAAAAAAAAAAAAAAAAAAAAAAAAAAAAAAAAAAAAAAAAAAAAAAAAAAAAAAAAAAAAAAAAAAAAAAAAAAAAAAAAAAAAAAAAAAAAAAAAAAAAAAAAAAAAAAAAAAAAAAAAAAAAAAAAAAAAAAAAAAAAAAAAAAAAAAAAAAAAAAAAAAAAAAAAAAAAAAAAAAAAAAAAAAATTATTAAGTATAGACTGTACGGCTCCTGTCAGGTATATATTACTGTAGATAAGACTTACGGCTCCTCAGTAATATTACTGTAGATATAGACTGTACGGCTCCTGTCAGGTATATACTGTAGATATAGACTGTACGGGCTCCTGTCAGTATACATTACTGTAGATATAATGTACGGGCTCCTGTCAGGTATAATTACTGTAATATAGACTGGCTCCTGTCAGTATATATATGTAGAAAGACTGTTGGCCCTGTCAGTATATATTATTATAGATATAGACGTACGGGTCCTTCAGGTATATATTACTGTAGATATATACTGTAGGGCTCCTGTCAGGTATATATTACTGTAGATATAGACTGTATGGGCTCCTGTCAGTATATATTATTGTAGATATAGACTGTAGGCTCCTGTCAGGTATATATTTTATAGATATGACTGTACGGGCTCCTGTCAGGTATATATTACTGTAGATATAGACTGTACGGGCTCCTGTCAGGTATATATTACTGTAGATATAGACTGTACGGCTCCTGTCAGGTATATATTACTGTAGATATAGACTGTACGGGCTCCTGTCAGGTATACATTACTGTAGATATAGAGTGTACGGGCTCCTGTCAGGTATATATTACTGTAGATATAGACTGGGGCTCCTGTCAGGTATATATTACTGTAGATATAGACTGTATGGGCTCCTGTCAGGTATATATTATGTAGATATAGAGTGTATGGGCTCCTGTCAGGTATATATTACTGTAGATATAGACTGTACGGGCTCCTGTCAGGTATATATTACTGTAGATATAGACTGTATGGGCTCCTGTCAGCTATATATTATTGTAGATATAGACTGTACGGCTCCTGTCAGGTATATATTACTGTAGATATAGACTGTATGGGCTCCTGTCAGTATATATTATTGTAGATATAGACTGTACGGGCTCCTGTCAGGTATATATTATTGTAGATATAGACTGTACGGGCTCCTGTCAGGTATATATTACTGTAGATATAGACTGTATGGGCTCCTGCCAGGTATATATTACTGTAGATATAGACTGTACGGGCTCCTGTCAGGTATATATTAATACAGACTGTACGAGCTCCTGTCAGGTATATATTACTGTAGATATAGACTGTATGGCTCTGTCAGGTATATATTACTGTAGATATAGACTGCACGGGCTCCTGTCAGGTATATATTACTGTAGATATAGACTGTATGGACTCCTGTCAGTATATATTACTGTAGATATAGACTGTATGGACTCCTGTCAGGTATATATTACTGTAGATATAGACTGTACGGGCTCCTGTCAGTAATTTACTGTAGATAAGACTGTATGGGCTCTGTCAGGTATATATTACTGTAGATATAGACTGTATGGGCTCCTGTCAGTATATATTACTGTAGATATAGACTGTATGGACTCCTGTCAGGTATATTTACTGTAGATATAGACTGTCGGGCTCCTGTCAGGTATATATTACTGTAGATACAGACTGTACGGGCTCCTGTCAGGTATATATTACTGTAGATATAGACTGTACGGCTCCTGTCAGGTATATATTACTGTAGATATAGACTGTACGGGCTCCTGTCAGTATATATTACTGTAGATATAAAATGTATGGGCTCCTGTCAGGTATATATTACTGTAGATATAGACTGTATTGGCTCCTGTCAGGTATATATTATTATAGATATAGACTGTATGGGCTCCTGTCAGGTATATATTATTGTAGATATAGACTGTATGGCTCCTGTCAGGTAATATATTACTGTAGATATAGACTGTACGGGCCTGTCAGGTATATATTACTGTAGATATAGACTGTATGGACTCCTGTCAGGTATATATTACTGTAGATATAGACTGTAGGGCTCCTGTCAGGTATATATTACTGTAGATACAGACTGTACGGGCTCCTGTCAGGTATATATTACTGTAGATATAGGCTGTATGGGCTCCTGTCAGGTATATATTACTGTATATAGACTGACGGACTGCTGTCAGGTATATATTACTGTAGATATAGACTGTATGGACTCCTGTCAGGTATATATTACTGTAGATATAGACTGTAGGGCTCCTGTCAGGTATATATTACTGTAGATACAGACTGTACGGGCTCTGTCAGGTATATATTACTGTAGATATAGACTGTATGGGCTCCTGTCAGTATATATTACTGTAGATATAGACTGCACGGCTCCTGTCAGGTATATATTACTGTAGATATAGACTGATGGCTCCTGTCAGGTATATTTTACTGTAGATATAGACTGTATGGACTCCTGTCAGGTATATATTACTGTAGATACAGACTGTACGGGCTCCTGTCAGGTATATATTACTGTAGATATAGACTGTATGGGCTCCTGTCAGGTTATATATTACTGTAGATAGACTGTATGGGCTCCTGTCAGGTATATATTACTGTAGATATAGACTGTATGGACTCCTGTCAGGTATATATTACTGTAGATATAGACTGTACGGGCTCCTGTCAGGTATATATTACTGTAGATACAGACTTAGGCTCCTGTCAGGTATATATTACTGTAGATATAGACTGTACGGGCTCCTGTCAGGTATATATTACTGTAGATATAGAATGTATGGGCTCCTGTCAGGTATATATTACTGTAGATATAGACTGTATTGGCTCCTGTCAGGTATATATTACTGTAGATATAGACTGTACGGCTCCTGTCAGGTATATATTACTGTAGATATAGATGTAGGGCTCCTGTCAGTATATATTACTGTAGATATAGACTGTAGGCTCTGTCAGGTATATATTATGTAGATAAGACTGTATGGCTCCTGTCAGGTATATATTATGTAGATATAGATGTAGGGCTCCTGTCAGGTATATATTATGTAGATATAGACTGTACGGGCTCCTGTCAGGTATATATTACTGTAGATATAGATGTAGGGCTCCTGTCAGGTATATATTACTGTAGATATAGACTGTACAGGCTACTGTCAGGTATATATTACTGTAGATATAGACTGTATGGGCTCCTGTCAGGTATATATTACTATAGATATAGACTGTATGGACTCCTGTCAGGTATATATTACTGTAGATATAGACTGTACGGGCTCCTGTCAGGTATATATTACTGTAGATATAGACTGTATGGGCTCCTGTCAGGTATATATTACTGTAGATACAGACTGTACGGGCTCCTGTCAGGTATATATTACTGTAGATACAGACTGTACGGGCTCCTGTCAGGTATATATTACTGTAGATATAGACTGTATGGGCTCCTGTCAGGTATATTTTACTGTAGATATGTACGGGCTCCTGTCAGGTATATATTACTGTAGATATAGACTGTATGGGCTCCTGTCAGGTATATATTATTGTAGATATAGACTGTATGGGCTCCTGTCAGGTATATATTACTGTAGATATAGACTGTATGGGCTCCTGTCAGGTATATATTACTGTAGATATAGACTGTACGGGCTCCTGTCAGGTATACATTACTGTAGATATGTACGGGCTCCTGTCAGGTATATATTACTGTAGATATAGACTGTATGGGCTCCTGTCAGGTGTATATTACTGTAGATATAGACTGTACGGGCTCCTGTCAGGTATATATTACTGTAGATATAGACTGTACGGGCTCCTGTCAGGTATATATTACTGTACAGACTGTATGGGCTCCTGTCAGGTATATATTACTGTACAGACTGTATGGGCTCCTGTCAGGTATATATTACTGTAGATATAGACTGTACGGGCTCCTGTCAGGTATATATTACTGTAGATATAGACTGTATGGGCTCCTGTCAGGTATATATTACTGTAGATATAGACTGTATGGGCTCCTGTCAGGTATATATTACTGTAGATATAGACTGTATGGGCTCCTGTCAGGTATATATTACTGTAGATATAGACTGTACGGGCCCCTGTCAGGTATATATTATTGTAGATATAGACTGTACGGGCTCCTGTCAGGTATATATTACTGTAGATATAGACTGTATGGGCTCCTGTCAGGTATATATTACTGTAGATATAGACTGTACGGGCTCCTGTCAGGTATATATTACTGTAGATATAGACTGTATGGGCTCCTGTCAGGTATATATTATTGTAGATATAGACTGTACGGGCTCCTGTCAGGTATATATTACTGTAGATATAGACTGTATGGACTCCTGTCAGGTATATATTACTGTAGATATAGACTGTATGGGCTCCTGTCAGGTATATATTACTGTAGATATAGACTGTATGGGCTCCTGTCAGGTATATATTACTGTAGATATAGACTGTATGGGCTCCTGTCAGGTATATATTACTGTAGATATAGACTGTATGGGCTCCTGTCAGGTATATATTATTGTAGATATAGACTATACGGGCTCCTGTCAGGTGTATATTACTGTAGATATAGACTGTATGGGCTCCTGTCAGGTATATATTACTGTAGATATAGACTGTACGGGCTCCTGTCAGGTATATATTACTGTAGATATAGACTGTACGGGCCCCTGTCAGGTATATATTATTGTAGATATAGACTGTACGGGCTCCTGTCAGGTATATCTTACTGTAGATATAGACTGTACGGCTCCTGTCAGGTATATATTATTGTAGATATAGACTGTACAGGCTCCTGTCAGGTATATATTATTGTAGATATAGACTGTACAGGCTCCTGTCAGGTATATATTACTGTAGATATAGACTGTACGGGCCCCTGTCAGGTATATATTATTGTAGATATAGACTGTGCGGGCTCCTGTCAGGTATATATTATTGTAGATATAGACTCCACCTGGGCACTACCGGTCAACCTAAAGAAAACCAACATCATGGTGTTCCAGAGGAGAAAGAGAAAATTAGACCAGCACCCTTCATTTGTCCTCAACAACTGCGCCCTTACAGGAACAGACAAATATACCTACCTGGGCCTAGAGATTCACCGGTCAGGAAGCTTCAAACAAGCCATAGAGACCCTGAAAGACAAGGCATGTAAAACCTTCTATGGCATCCGAAGGAAACTTTACCATCTGAAGCCACCAGTGAGGGTCTGGTTAAAAATCTTCGACTCGGTCATCGCCCCAATCCTCCTGTATGGCAGTGAAGTCTGGGGTCCTCACACCTACCCAGACTGGTCAAGATGGGATTCCAGCCCAACAGAAATATTCCATCTGGATTTCTGCAAGCACCTTCTCCAAGTCCATCGGAGTACCTCCAACAGTGCCTGCCGGGCCGAGCTGGGCAGATTCCCTCTACACCTAACGGTTTCTAAAGAGGGCACTGTCATTCCGGGCTCACCTACGTAGGAGCAATCCAAGCTCCCATCACCATAAAGCCCTGACACACGTAGGTGAAACAGAAAAACTAGGACCCTCAGAACAGCTCACCCAAACCCAACCTGACCAGAACACCAATCACAACAACCTGACAAAAGCCGAAATCAGGAAGATGGTAGACGAGGGCCAGGAGAGGTATGTCAGTGACTGGAAGAACGACATCATCAGCTCCCAGAAACTGACCATGTACCGGAGTCTACAGAGAGACTACAGTCTCGCCCCATACCTGGAGAAACTCCCGGACCCCAGAGACCGCCAGATCCTGAGCCGGTATAGACTCAGCGCCCACAGTCTGGCCATCGAATCCGGCCGACACAGGCAGAACTACAAGCCCAGGGAGGAAAGACTATGCCAACACTGTGACCAGGAGGCCATAGAGGACGAAACCCACTTCCTGCTACACTGCTCCAAATACTCAGCAGTGAGGGACACTCACTTCAGGAGACTCTCACATCTCTTCCCGGATTTCATCACCATGAAGGAGGAAGAGAAAACACATATCTTGCTGGGGAAGAAGAGAGAGCAGCGGAGATAGCAGCGCGGTATGTGAGCGAATGTCATAGACTGCGAGAAAGAGAACTATGATATGCCATGGACTTCTATAGCCCCCACCCCGGATCTGCCCCCATCACCCCTCCCTATGCCATGGACTTTTATAGCCCCCACCCTGGACCTGCGCCCCCATCACCCCTCCCTATGCCATGGACTTCCATAGCCCCCACCCTGGATCTGCCCCTACTCAACATCCCTATCCCTATCCCCCTTTTGTACACTTGCTTTGGCAAAACTAATGTGTATTTAGTCCTGCCAATAAAGCTTCTTTGAATTTGAATTTGACTGTACGGGCTCCTGTCAGGTATATATTATTGTAGATATAGACTGTACAGTCTCCTGTCAGGTATATATTACTGTAGATATAGACTGTATGGGCTCCTGTCAGGTATATATTACTGTAGATATAGACTGTATGGGCTCCTGTCAGGTATATATTACTGTAGATATAGACTGTACGGGCTCCTGTCAGGTATATATTACTGTAGATATAGACTGTACGGGCTCCTGTCAGGTATATATTACTGTAGATATAGACTGTATGGGCTCCTGTCAGGTATATATTACTGTAGATATAGACTGTACGGGCTCCTGTCAGGTATATATTACTGTAGATATAGACTGTATGGGCTCCTGTCAGGTATATATTACTGTAGATATAGACTGTACGGGCTCCTGTCAGGTATATATTATTGTAGATATAGACTGTACGGGCTCCTGTCAGGTATATATTACTGTAGATATAGACTGTACGGGCTCCTGTCAGGTATATATTACTGTAGATATACACTGTATGGGCTCCTGTCAGGTATATATTACTGTAGATATAGACTGTATGGGCTCCTGTAAGGTATATATTACTGTAGATATAGACTGTATGAGCTCCTGTCAGGTATATATTACTGTAGATATAGACTGTACGGGCTCCTGTGAGGTATATATTACTGTAGATATAGACTGTATGGGCTCCTTTCAGGTATATATTACTGTAGATATAGACTGTATGGGCTCCTGTCAGGTATATATTACTGTAGATATAGACTGTACGGGCTCCTGTCAGGTATATATTACTGTAGATATAGACTGTACGGACTCCTGTCAGGTGTATATTACTGTAGATATAGACTGTACGGGCTCCTGTCAGGTATATATTACTGTAGATATAGACTGTACGGGCTCCTTTCAGGTATATATTACTGTAGATATAGACTGTATGGGCTCCTGTCAGGTATATATTACTGTAGATATAGACTGTACGGGCTCCTGTCAGGTATATATTACTGTAGATATAGACTGTATGGGCTCCTGTCAGGTATATATTATTGTAGATATAGACTGTACGGGCTCCTGTGAGGTATATATTACTGTAGATATAGACTGTACGGGCTCCTGTCAGGTATATATTACTGTAGATATAGACTGTACGGGCTCCTGTGAGGTATATATTACTGTAGATATAGACTGTACGGGCTCCTTTCAGGTATATATTACTGTAGATATAGACTGTATGGGCTCCTGTCAGGTATATATTACTGTAGATATAGACTGTACGGGCTCCTGTCAGGTATATATTATTGTAGATAATGACTGTATGGGCTCCTGTCAGGTATATATTACTGTAGATATAGACTGTGTTGGCTCCTGTCAGGTATATATTACTGTAGATATAGACTGTACGGGCTCCTGTCAGGTATATATTACTGTAGATATAGACTGTACGGGCTCCTGTCAGGTATATATTACTGTAGATATGGACTGTATGGGCTCCTGTCAGGTATATATTACTGTAGATATAGACTGTATGGGCTCCTGTCAGGTATATATTACTGTAGATATAGACTGTACGGGCTCCTGTCAGGTATATATTATTGTAGATAATGACTGTATGGGCTCCTGTCAGGTATATATTACTGTAGATATAGACTGTGTTGGCTCCTGTCAGGTATATATTACTGTAGATATAGACTGTACGGGCTCCTGTCAGGTATATATTACTGTAGATATAGACTGTACGGGCTCCTGTCAGGTATATATTACTGTAGATATGGACTGTATGGGCTCCTGTCAGGTATATATTACTGTAGATATAGACTGTATGGGCTCCTGTCAGGTATATATTACTGTAGATATAGACTGTACGGGCTCCTGTGAGGTATATATTATTGTAGATATAGACTGTACAGGCTCCTGTCAGGTATATATTACTGTAGATATAGACTGTATGGGCTCCTGTCAGGTATATATTACTGTAGATATAGACTGTATGGGCTCCTGTCAGGTATATTACTGTAGATATAGACTGTACGGGCTCCTGTGAGGTATATATTATTGTAGATATAGACTGTACAGGCTCCTGTCAGGTATATATTACTGTAGATATAGACTGTATGGGCTCCTGTCAGGTATATATTACTGTAGATATAGACTGTATGGGCTCCTGTCAGGTATATATTACTGTAGATATAGACTGTACGGGCTCCTGTCAGGTATATATTACTGTAGATATAGACTGTACGGGCTCCTGTGAGGTATATATTACTGTAGATATAGACTGTACGGGCTCCTTTCAGGTATATATTACTGTAGATATAGACTGTATGGGCTCCTGTCAGGTATATATTACTGTAGATATAGACTGTACGGGCTCCTGTCAGGTATATATTTATTCTGTCCCCGGGGCCTGTGGCTGTAAATATGGCTCTGTGAGATGCCGGATCTCTTTCACCCTACTTACAATTGGCGACGATCGCAGATAGCTTAACTCGGCAGCCGGCACACATGTTATGAAGAATCCAGAAGAGACTTTGATTTCTTTAAGAATTCTTGTTGAATGCATACAAACAGCAGCAGGTAAAAAATACTTTCTTCAGACAGACTGAAAACACATGTGATTCTGATAAAATCAAGATGGAGAATGAAACACAGGAGAAAGAAGAAGGAAATGACATCACACCAGAAGAGGGAGACAGAGAGACAGAAGGGACAAACTTGATGTAAAGGGAGGATTTCAGCTATGCAAACACAGGGACACATAGCAACAGTAAACAATATGAGAGACTGCAATACAGCATGTAAAATACACAGGACAGTCTGTAAAATGTCTCATTCATTGGACATAACACTCCCCGTCTGAAATCTAAAGATTTCATAATTTTATGATGTCCACTGGAGATGTCACTGTAGACCTGAAAGACAAAAGGAAAAAACAAACATGCAGGTAATAACAACAACAGTTGAAGTCCAATTGGCATGGTCCAATGTTCAGTTGGAGGCATGAAGTCCTCAACAGCGGAATAGTCCGAGTCCAAACGAAAACCCATGTTCGGATTGGGGAAGCCGCAACGTGCAAACACTTCCACCAACCCAATAATCCGCTGGAGAAAGTTAAAATATTACAATGTTCCAACACAGCTGGAGGAGTATATGGCGGTAGGCTCCCCGCCGTGAGCTGAGTTCAGAGACGAAGCTAAGATTATGTGACTCCTGCTCGAAGGAGCCAGCAGATGATTCGCCTGAAATGTATGTCAGCAGATAGGATGGCTGACCAGCTGAAAGGATGTCCAGGGTAAAGAGAGCTCAGCTTCTGTACCTTTTTGCCGGTTTCTGAAGCGCTGGGAGAGGCTCCTGCAGCTGTAGTCTTCGTAGACACGTCGTAGGAAAGGTAGACTTGTCTCTTGATGATGGTTGAAAGAGTCTTTACAGAACTACGGGGCAGGACTTGTTGTAAGGCCTTTAGAGACTTCTTCGCCGTCTCCCATCTTTGCTGTCTCTGAGATGGTAGCATAGTGTTCCCGTTGATATCCGGAGTAGCAAGCTGTCTCAGTGGTACCCTGCCTAGAACTGCGATGGGTGTCTTAAACCCGAGAGGACCATCGATGCTGTTTTCAACAGGCGAGGCTCCTCGTTCGATAGCAAGTTCCTTACAGGGTGATGCTTGGGAAGTGAACGTGTCTTGTTCAACATCCGCCAGTGAGCTGAGGCTGAATTGCGTGGGGAAAACGCTGCCACCATCGGTCAGAGGTAGGCTGTTGAGAGAGGGGCTCTCACTTTGAGCACTGAAGTCTAGCATGGCTTCGGTTTGACCAGGCTTGTGATGGAGATGGGTATCAAAGGTTGGGAACTTAGCAGTTACTTGCTCTGGATCTCTTGGCAACTTAGTCTTTGCTGGAAGAGAAGGTGAGGGAGCTACCCAGCTGTTATAGTTGTCTTCGGTGGGTTTGATGCTCATGACCCTGATGATCACTTTGTCTCCCTCTGTAGGTAGTGAGTTGTTGTCCTTGGTTGAAGGATCGAATGCTGTTATCTCGACGTTGTAGTCTCGAGGATAAAGCGGACTTGAAATATCGAATGATTGCCGTTGACACGTAGTGTCATTTGACTTCTCCTTCATCCATTGGTGACGTGAGTATGACAGGGAGGACAAGTCGTTGTCAACTGACGTAATAACGGTTTTGTAAGAGGAGATGTCGTTCTGATTCTTTGTCTGGTCACTACAGACATTGCCAATGATGACCCAGCCCAGCTCGAGGCGCTGGGCATATGGTTCATTGAGTAGTCCGTGGATTTGTTGACGCATCTTGTGCAGTCGTATAATGTCTCTGCCGAGGAGAATTAGGATGTCTGCCTTATCGTCCAGGGGTGGCATCTCTTTAGCTATCATTCTGAGATGAGGATGCTGAAGAGCGACTTCTGGTGTTGGGATTTCTTCCCTATTGAATGGTATTTGGTTACACTCTACAAGCGTGGGTAGTGGTATCTCCGTGGCGCCTTTCTCTAGAGAAGTTATTATGAGGCCACTGGCCCTTCTTCCAGAGGTTTGTAAAACGCCGCTGCAGGTGCCCAAGGTGTAGGGATAGACGTCTCCTTTTAAGCCAAACAAGTCAAAGAGTTCTGACCTGGCTAATGATTTGTTGCTCTGGTCATCCAGGCTAACGTACACCTTGACTGCCTTCTCTGGATGGCCCTTGGGATACACCCATGACAGGCAAATCTTCGCACAGGACTTGTCTCGAAGACCTTCTCCACAGACATTGGTGCATGAGGAAGATACTGCAACATGGCTTGTCACTTGGTCTGTACTCTCCCCGCCATGGCTTGTGGTGGGAGAAGGTGAAGACGCAGAGTCAGGCTGTGATGGATGGAGCGCCTGTACGTGGTCTTCGCTGTCGCACTCTAGACACATGATGGGGATGACACAGTCCTTAGCAAGATGTTCGGTAGAGGCGCAGCACCTGAAGCATACTCCAAACTTCTTCAAGAGCTCCTTTCGTTCTTGAAAGGGCTTCTTCCTGAAGCCGATGCACTTCTTCAGGGGATGTGGCAGTTTGTGAATTGGACACTGGCGATTAGGATTCTCAACCTTCTCACCTTTGTCGCTCTTATCTTGTGATACAGAAGGTGCCGGAAGAACATCAGTCTTCTTGATGGACATTGGAGCTTGGTGGCTCCTGTAGTTAAGACGTGGACTGTCATGTTTAGTAGATGAAACAGGGTCGCTGTGTTCTCCATAGGAAAAACTTGGATCGGTCTTACACTCTGCGATATTTTCGATGAACTCGCAGAAGTAGGAAAATGGAGGGAAGGAGACTTGGTTTTCCCTTTTGTATTTTGATCCAAGCATGGCCCACTTATTTTTGATATTGGACGGCAGCTTGGAAACTATTGGGGTTACCCCATGAGCAGTGTCCAGGTAGCTGAGGCCAGGAAGGTACGGGTCTGCTTTGGCCAGCTGAAGCTCTAACAGGAGGTCGCTGAGCTCTTGGAACCTTATACTGTCTTTATTAGATACCTTTGGAAAATCATCTAGTCGTTTGAACAGGGCCCTTTCTATGACCTCAGGACTGCCATAGCTTCTTTCTAGCCTCTTCCATGCAGCAGTGAGACCAGCAATGGGATTACTGATGTGGACAGATTTAAGTCTCTTGACCCGATCCGTGGATTGTGGCCCAAGCCACCTGATTAGCAGGTCTAGCTCTTCAGCGGCGGTGATGCCGAGATCACTGATCGTGGTTTCAAAGGTACACTTCCAACCCCTGTAGTTCTCAGGTTTATCGTCAAACTCTGTAAGACCGGTCTTCGTTAGATCGCGCCGAATCATGTACCTTGCGAGGCCAGTCATATCAGCATTCTCCGATTTTGGAAGGACTGATGCTGGCTGGATAGCTTTGTTCATACAGTCTGTGATTTGACCTGGGAATGCAGGTATATATGGGGCAGCGTAGGCGTTCAGTCCATTAACTGGCTTAATGAGCTTAGTTTCTGCCACACATGGGACTGGAATTGTGTGATTGACCGGAGTGTGGTGACTGGCCTGCATATTGGCCTGTACGTAGGATTCTGAGTATAAGAATTGGTGATTTGCAGGTTTCTGGTACATTTCGGTGCACAGAGGTGGATCAGGATACAAGATTGGCAGCGTATTGTAATTGTACTGACCTTGGGTGCAGGATGGGGATAAACGCTCTGTGTCCTGTTGTCTCAGGGGAGCATCAGTGTGGTCAGGAAGGATTGCAGGAGCAGGGATAGCGCTGTGTTGGCTTTGTACATAGTCTCTAGTACGCTTAAGAGGGTCTTCAGTATCAAAACCCTGTTGTTTCAGGGGAGCATCTGTGTGGCCAGGAAGGATTGCAGGAGCAGGGATAGCACTGTGTTGGCTTTGTACATAGTCTCTAGTACACTTAAGAGGGTCTTCAGTATCAAAACCACTTAAACTGATGCTGTCTCTTTGGCTCCCACTGATGGCTTGTTCCAGGACCTTTAACTTTGCCATGGCTATGGCGTGTTGGCGTTCCTTCTCTAGGGCCTCTAGGGCAGCTTGTATTTTAGTGGCCTCAGTTTTCATTTCAGTTTCCTTTTGAGCAAAGGCAGCTTGTATTTTAGTGGCCTCAGCTTCCGCACGTGCTTTTATGAGCTGTTCGCTGAGGGTTGAGGATTTTGAAGAGCGTGACTTAGATGTTCGCTTTGACTGTCTGGCAGAGCCAGAAATGCAAGATGACATCTCGGCTATTAGTGCGATTCTTGCCTCTGTTTTGGCTTTTATATCGCGCACCATGCTTTCTCTCTCAGAGTTAAGTTTTTGGAAAGCTTGCAGCTCTTTGCAGGTAACTGATGGGTTAAGTCTTTTTAACACTGCGATATATTGGTCTGTTATTTCTGCATAACATTGATAATCTGAACACAGTTGTGCGAGAGCTCCCTCCAGTGGTCGTTGGAGAGAAGCAGGCTGAGATAGGCTATTTATGTGGCATAAGAGTTTTTGCCATAGCTCTGCTGTTGCACGGAGAAGATCATGTTTACTGGATTCTAGATTCTCCCTTATTTTCCATGTTGGCTTTGTGACACGTCTAGCCTTCTCACTAAATGGTGGATTAGGGTCTATGCACTCTTCCTCTGACAATGGGTCTGGCAGAGACCGTGTAGTCATTCCTTCAGCCATCCTGATTCACAGGTAGAAGGGGAGCTGTATAGACTCTTATATGTTGAGAGCAGATGCTCTGCAGGAAGTTCTGTAGCTTTATAGAAGCTGTGGGTTTTACAGATGAATCTGAAGAGTCTTTTTTACTATTCTGTCCCCGGGGCCTGTGGCTGTAAATATGGCTCTGTGAGATGCCGGATCTCTTTCACCCTACTTACAATTGGCGACGATCGCAGATAGCTTAACTCGGCTGCCGGCACACATGTTATGAAGAATCCGGAAGAGACTTTGATTTCTTTAAGAATTCTTGTTGAATGCATACAAACAGCAGCAGGTAAAAAAGACTTTCTTCAGACAGACTGAAAACACATGTGATTCTGATAAAATCAAGATGGAGAATGAAACACAGGAGAAAGAAGAAGGAAATGACATCACACCAGAAGAGGGAGACAGAGAGACAGAAGGGACAAACTTGATGTAAAGGGAGGATTTCAGCTATGCAAACACAGGGACACATAGCAACAGTAAACAATATGAGAGACTGCAATACAGCATGTAAAATACACAGGACAGTCTGTAAAATGTCTCATTCATGGGACATAACAATATTATTGTAGATAATGACTGTATGGGCTCCTGTCAGGTATATATTACTGTAGATATAGACTGTGTGGGCTCCTGTCAGGTATATATTACTGTAGATATAGACTGTATGGGCTCCTGTCAGGTATATATTACTGTAGATATAGACTGTACGGGCTGCTGTCAGGTATATATTATTGTAGATATAGACTGTATGGGCTCCTGTCAGGTATATATTACTGTAGATATAGACTGTGTGGGCTCCTGTCAGGTATATATTACTGTAGATATAGACTGTACGGGCTCCTGTCAGGTATATATTACTGTAGATATAGACTGTACGGGCTCCTGTCAGGTATATATTACTGTAGATATAGACTGTACGGGCTGCTGTCAGGTATATATTATTGTCAGGTTATATTACTTTAGATATAGACGTATGGGCTCCTGTCAGTATATATTACTGTAGTATAGACTGTAGGGCTCCTGCAGTAAATTATGTAGATATAGACGTACGGGCTCCTGTCAGGTATATATCGTAGATATAGACTGTAGGCTCCTGTCAGTATTATTACTGTAGATATAGACGTAGGGCCCTGTCAGTATATATTATGTAGATATAGACTGTAGGCTCCTGTCAGGTATATATTACTGTATATAGACGTACGGGCTCCTGTCAGTATATATTACTGTAGATATAGACGTATGGCTCCTGTCAGTATATATTACTGTAGATATAGACTGTAGGGCTCCTGTCAGTATAATACTGTAGATAAGACTGTACGGCTCCTGTCAGGTATATATTCTTAGATATAGACTGTAGGGCTCCTGTCAGTATATATTATGTAGATATAGACTGTAGGCTCTGTCAGGTATAATTATTGTGATATAGACTAGGGTCCTGTCAGGTAATATACTGTAATATAGACTGTAGGGCTCCTTCAGTATATTACTGAGATATAACTGTAGGGCTCCTGTCAGTATATATATGTAAAGACTGTATGGCTCCTGTCAGGTATATATATGTAGATATAGACTGTATGGCTCCTGTCAGGTATATATACTGTAGATATAACTGTATGGCTCCTGTCAGATATATTACTGTAGATATAGACTGTACGGCTCCTGTCAGGTATATATACTGTAGATAAACTGTATGGCTCCTGTCAGGTATAATTACGTAGATATAGACTGTACGGCTCCTGTCAGTTATATTACTGTAGATATAGACTGTACGGCTCCTGTCAGGTATATATTTGTAATAGATGTATGGCTCCTGCAGGTATATATACTGTAGATATAGACTGTACGGCTCCTGTCAGGTATATATACTGAAATAGACTGTACGGCTCCTGTCAGTATATATTACTGATATAGACGTACGGGCTCCTGTCAGTATATATTACTGTAGATATAGACTGTATGGCTCCTGTCAGGTATATATTACTGTAATATAGACTGTAGGCTCCTGTCAGGTATATATACTGTAGATAAGACGTATGGGCTCCTGTCAGGTATATATTACTGTAGATATAGACTGTATGGGTCCTGTCAGTATATATATGTAGATATAGATGTATGGCTCCTGTCAGGTATATATTACTGTAGATATAGACTGTAGGGCTCCTGTCAGGTATATTACTGTAATAGACTGTAGGCTCCTGTCAGTATATATTATGTAGATAAGACTGTAGGCTCCTGTCAGGTATATATTCCTGTAGATATAGACTGTATGGGCTCCTGTCAGGTATATATTATTGTAGATATAGACTGTACGGGCTCCTGTCAGGTATATATTACTGTAGATATAGACTGTACGGGCTCCTGTCAGGTATATATTACTGTAGATATAGACTGTATGGGCTCCTGTCAGGTATATATTACTGTAGATATAGACTGTACGGGCCCCTGTCAGGTATATATTATTGTAGATATAGACTGTACGGGCTCCTGTCAGGTATATATTACTGTAGATATAGACTGTACGGGCTCCTGTCAGGTATATATTACTGTAGATATAAACTGTATAGGCTCCTGTCGGGTATATATTACTGTAGATATAGACTGTATGAGCTCCTGTCAGGTATATATTACTGTAGATAAAGACTGTATGGGCTCCTGTCAGGTATATATTATTGTAGATACAGACTGTATGGGCTGTCAGGTATATATTACTGTAGATATAGACTGTATGGACTCCTGTCAGGTATATATTACTGTAGATATAGACTGTACGGGCTCCTGTCAGGTATATATTATTGTAGATATAGACTGTACGGGCTCCTGTCAGGTATATATTACTGTAGATATAGACTGTATGGGCTCCTGTCAGGTATATATTACTGTAGATATAGACTGTATGGGCTCCTGTCAGGTATATATTACTGTAGATATAGACTGTACGGGCTCCTGTCAGGTATATATTACTGTAGATATAGACTGTATGGGCTCCTGTCAGGTATATATTATTGTAGATATAGACTGTATGGGCTCCTGTCAGGTATATATTACTTTAGATATAGACTGTATGGGCTCCTGTCAGGTATATATTACTGTAGATATAGACTGTATGGGCTCCTGTCAGGTATATATTATTGTAGATATAGACTGTACGGGCTCCTGTCAGGTATATATTACTGTAGATATAGACTGTATGGGCTCCTGTCAGGTATATATTACTGTAGATATAGACTGTACGGGCCCCTGTCAGGTATATATTATTGTAGATATAGACTGTACGGGCTCCTGTCAGGTATATATTACTGTAGATATAGACTGTACGGGCTCCTGTCAGGTATATATTACTGTAGATATAGACTGTATGGGCTCCTGTCAGGTATATATTACTGTAGATATAGACTGTACGGGCTCCTGTCAGGTATATATTACTGTAGATATAGACTGTACGGGCTCCTGTCAGGTATATATTACTGTAGATATAGACTGTATGGGCTCCTGTCAGGTATATATTATTGTAGATATAGACTGTACGGGCTCCTGTCAGGTATATATTATTGTAGATATAGACTCTATGGGCTCCTGTCAGGTATATATTACTGTAGATATAGACTGTATGGGCTCCTGTCAGGTATATATTACTGTAGATATAAACTGTACGGGCTCCTGTCAGGTATATATTATTGTATAGACTGTATGGGCTCCTGTCAGGTATATATTACTGTAGATATAGACTGTACAGGCTCCTGTCAGGTGTATATTACTGTAGATATAGACTGTATGGGCTCCTGTCAGGTATATATTATTGTAGATATAGACTGTACGGGCTCCTGTCAGTATATATTACTGTAGATATAGACTGTACCGGCTCCTGTCAGGTATATATTACTGTAGATATAAACTGTACGGGCTCCTGTCAGGTATATATTACTGTAGAATATAGACTGTACCGGCTCCTGTCAGGTATATATTACTGTAGATATAGACTGTACGGGCTCCTGTCTGTCATGGAAATATATATGTATTCCATATATTCAAAGTATATTCACAGTTCACAGTTAGATAGATCTCACTTGCTAAAAAACCCTGTGCTCACATATTTCTAGGCCAGCTATAATCAGTCGTTTTAAAGAAATCTGGCCTTCATAAGGAACAAGTACATGAAGTACATAAAGTCTTATTAGCTATCTGTTGTTTACCTTACAGTCATGCAAGACAACTAGGTCACAAGAATATAGAACAATAATTCTGCAACTTCAGCTCTTTTAATCATGATTATCATAATTATCATACTTACACTAGAACAGCCAATAGTCTAGCAGCTTTTAATTGTATGTTAATTGACTAACCAGCCCCTTTTTGTAAACGTATAAAACCTTGAATGAATAATAAATGTATGTCTTTGACAAACTGTTATACTGACACTTGCGTTGTGGACAGTTTTCATTTCGTTCTGAGCGCTCAAAGAAGACATTAAAATAGAGATTTGGAGAAGCAAGCAGCAAACACGGAAGGATATTTTTATCCTAATTAAATTTCCATAACAGTTGGCGCCCAACGTGGGGCATTGGACGAAACGCACGAGGACCCGGCCGACCGGAGAGACGGGGGTGTTGGCCCTGGCCTTGGCACACGGGACGGAGACTGCAGCTCCATAAGTAAGGTAAGAAAACTCTGTCATCTTAACTGAATGTTCCCTGTGCCTAGTCCTAGCCTACACTTCCAGCCGGTCGGACGTGGTCATCACCGCATTCCCAGGTTGTGTAAAAAGTCCATACCCTTATCCAAAAGCCCTGGGATATAAGCCGAGTTGTTTGCTGCTGTGCTGTGTATGTTTCATGTTTTATGTGAACCGGGAGAAAGTTGGAACGGTGACTGTGTCTTTGCTTGCTGATTTCTGGGGGCTGGATAGCAAAAGACAAATTGCTGGAAAAGTTCTCACAATAATTGTCCACGCACCGGGAGGCCATCCCAGTCAAATCAGACGTGGATAGTGAGAATTTTGATTAAGGCTATTGCAGATTACTATGACCGGCGCACCGGCCAGGGCGTACGGTACAGAGAGCGATAGACCTCGAGCCTCACGGCGCTCAGTGCAATTGGTGAGTTATCAGTTACCAGAGCAGCTTGAATGTGTCATCTGGGGGCTGGATAGCAAAAGACAAATTGCTGGAAAAGTTCTCACAATAATCGTCCACGCACCGGGAGGCCATCCCAGTCAAATCAGACGTGGATTCGTCCACGCACATCCCAGTCAAATCAGACGTGGATAGTGAGAATTTTGATTAAGGTTATTGCAGATTACTGTGACCGGCGCACCGGCCAGGGCGTACGGTACAGAGAGCGATAGACCTCGAGCCTCACCGTGCTCAGTGCAATTGGTGAGTTATCAGTTACCAGAGCAGCTTGTATGGGTCACAGATCATCAAAAGAGGATTCGTATTCTCCCGGGTGTCTGTCTCATTGTACGTGTCAACTGTCTGTATCAGGTACTGTCGCTTTAAATCACATCTCCGTGCGCTCTGTCAATATCTCATTCACTGCTGGCTGTAGCAGCGAGAAAACCCCTTTGACCCCCCTCCTCTGCTAATCACGTTGTTACATCTGTTTTCTGGTTTTGATCTTTTTTAAGCTAGTTTTTTTTGGCTACAGGTTTTAACGTGAAAATTCTCAGGCATTCAGACTGAACTATATTCATTTTTTGCTATTCTGAGGAATAATATATATATTTTTTTTTTACGTGATTTCAGTGTCTGGAGAGACAGCAAGCAGAGATATAAGGGAGGGGGGAAGTGCTGGCAGCAGCCAGCTGACATTCCAGAGGGCGGTAGAAAAAAAGCCTACGCTACCAGACAAAACCTTTGTTTTTTATCATTTTACAATCAGTTTTTTCCACCTCTTTTCTGTTTTTTAATTAGCTGTTTTAGTAACAAGGGTTGTTTTTCAGAGTTTTATGACTAATACGGTTTTTTTTTTTTTTTTTTCCTTTTCTCCCCTTTTTGGTGAATTTATTTTTTCTTTTTCTAGAGTTTTTTACTAAATCTAACTTTTGTTTTTAAAGTTTTCTTTTAAGTACATTTTTAAATAATTTTGGAAAGGTTTTTTTTTTTTTTTTTCTCTAAGCAATTTATTTTAGAGTTTTATTTCTCCAGCCATTTTTTTTTTTTTTCTACAAGCTTGCTTTAGACCAAGGTCACATAGATAAGGAGAATTACAGGCTGAGGGAGAGAGCAGACAAACTGCGCAGCGGTTTGAGTAGCCCCTCCCGTCGGGCATTCGGCGAGGAAATAATAATTTTTTTTTTTTTTTTTTCTAAAATCAAACTTTCATGTTGAAGTTTTTGTTTTGGAAAGATTTCTCTTTTTAAAATGGGGAACAAGATGGGCAAGCAGGAGACCTCCAAATAACAGTATGCAGACAGCACACAAACGGGTCAGGGATGCACGCTCTGGTCCATGGATCCAAATGGGCCACAAAGTCCACAAATAAAGAAAAAGAGCAGCATCCGTCCAGGTGAAAAAATAGAAAGGTTTTTATTCTGCCATAACAAATAACGACGTTTCGGCCATAAAGTGGCCTTTTTCAAGTATATCAAAACAGAGAAAAGGCGTCCTTTAAATAGTGTGGAGGAGCCAATCACTAGTAAGGTTACGCCTACATGCTAATAGACATATATATATATATATATACATATACATATTTAATACAAAACAGTGATCAGACATCAGAGACGTAAGAAATCCTTATATATCACATTTCCGTTGTGGCGAATTCCCAAAATTCAAAACAAAAAAAATATAAACAATGTTATAAATAATAACCAACCAATCATTGTCCGGCTATACCGTGTCCCTGGTAACGATAGACTTATCAAAAAACACTATACAACAATCGGATTATCACCAATCAGATTACTCATCCTGCTTTGGCGCCATATCCAACATCCCATCAGAGGTGTCGTAACAGCAGAATGTTATGGCAGAATAAAAACCTTTCTATTTTTTCACCTGGACGGATGCTGCTCTTTTTCTTTATTTGTGGACTTTGTGGCCCATTTGGATCCATGGACCAGAGCGTGCATCCCTGACCCGTTTGTGTGCTGTCTGCATACTGTTATTTGGAGCTTTGCTGGATCCAAGTGGACGTGCACCAAGCATGGGGAATTTGAATATCATGATTCCAGAGGTGGGTGAACTGGAGACTGCCTGTACTTTTTCCTATACAGAGGATGATGCTCGAAGAATCTTATCAGGAACTCGGACTGATATGTCATTTTTGAACATGCCTACTATAGATATGCTAAAGAAAAAATATGAGAATGAGAAAAGGAAAATCATCTCATTTGAATTGCATGCCACAACGTTATGTGAGTACTATAAGATACGTAGGATTCCGCGGGGCCTTAGACCACATTTACGCCCTACATTACTGGCGGATAATCTACAATTCTGTAGTAGGTTTGAATCTATTACCAACAAATATGCCTTTGACTTAATGCTGTTAAACATCGAGTTCCTTCATGCCGAAATTGATATATTGAATAAAAAGATATCTGAATTGGAACAGCAATTATTGACCCAGCTGACGGTACAGGATCTAGATGTCTTTAAATCTCAGTTGAATGAGAAGTTGTTGAAATTTCGTGCTGACATTGAGAAGACCAAAAGGACAAAGTGGTTCCGCGACGCAGAAGACTATAGTGCCGGTCGTGTGTTCTCTTGGCAGGGTGATATGCGAACTTTTTCATCCAATAGGAGGTCTAAAGTTCCACATCAGAGAAAAAGATGGAGACCCTCTAAGAGAGATCCCCAGCCATTTGGTTTCACCACTGGGGAGTCTGATTCAACGGATGACTCCAACACTGGCACACATGCTGCTGTTTCTTCTTCTAATTTTTTATGCAGAGACAAGGCGGAGGCTACAGTCACAAGAAAAGGAGCCGGAGGGGTGGCAGGAAGCACCGGAGAAAGGATGACGGAGACCCAGACAACAGGTTCCATACACATCCCGGCAATGAAGACACAGAACATGGAGACAAAGAGGAGAGCAATGTAGACCAGAGGAATCTGGTGGTAAATATCTCCTCTTACTCTTTGTCTGACATTGACTGTGATGTATTGTCGAAGGGTCTTTCCTTCTGCCCGACCAACTTGCCGGACTGGTTCGGGATTGAATGTGATCTTTTTTCTTTTTTCAGGAGACTGAGATTAACAACTTATTTTTGTGATAAAAAAGCTATATCTGATGATACGATTGTTGGTGATGTTGACAGTTTCTCATTGCAAAAATATGGTCTGTATAATAAGAGCAGCTTTCAACCCCCAGTCAAAGATAATTTTGTAGAATCATATATTCAACTTGTTGAGAGAGATGTGAACAAACTTAAACGTGAATTCACAACCAACAGGAATAGGGGTAATTTGACACGTGTTGAAAGACAGGCTTTGAATGGACTGTCTAGCAATAAGGCCATCACCATCAAGGCGGCCGACAAGGGCGGGGCCTTGGTGGTGATGGACACCAGCAAATATGTGGCCGAAATTCGTAGCCAGTTGGCTGATGAATTGGTATACGTCAGATTGACAGGAGATCCCACCACACGGTTCCTGATGGAATTACGCCTTCTGGTAAATGAGGCCCTCATTGATGGCCTCATTGACCAGAAATTGGCTCAGTTCCTGATAGTGGAGTCTCCAGTGACTCCACTACTATGCACATTGCCAAAGATCCATAAAGATCTAATGAATCCGCCCGGACGTCCGATTGTGTCGGGTAGGGGGTCCCTTTGCAATAAGGTTTCTGTCTTCCTTGACAAGGTGCTACGCTGCCATGCCACTTCAGCTGTCTCTTACATTATGGATACAAATCATTTCTTGAGTAAAATTGAGACTCTTAATGTGACCCAGGAGACTATATTAGTATCCTTTGATGTGACATCCCTGTATACTATCATCGAACATGATAAAGGTTTGGAGGCCGTCGGTGTGGTGCTATCGGGCTCGGACATGGCTCCGGAGTGTACACAGTTGGTCCTGGCACTGTTGGGTTTCACCCTCAGAAGGAATTTTTTTCTTTTTGGGGATGATTATTACCTACAGTTGCGCGGTACCGCCATGGGGTCTAATGTGGCGCCCACCTATGCCAACATCTTCATGGCGGTATTCGAGGACCAACATGTGTACCCTTCCAGCCACTGGAGCCATGTTCGGGCCTGGTGGCGCTACATCGACGACATTTTTTGTGTCTGGGATGGTGATATTGAGACATTGCTGGCCTTTCATAATTATCTGAATGGGGTCTATCCAGAATTGAAGTTTACAATCACTTATTCAAAAGAACAGATTCAATTTTTGGATACAATGGTCTATAAGAAGGATGGGGTTTTGAGCACTGATCTATTCACAAAAGAAACCGATAGGAATAGTCTCTTATTCTTTAATAGTAACCACCCTAGAAAGATGGTAGAATCTCTTCCCTGGAGTCAAATGTTACGCGTACGACGCATTGTAAAAGAAAGTGACAGGCTTGACTTGAGACTTAATGAAATGTGTAATAAGTTTATCAAACGAGGGTACCCGAAAAATAGTGTGCAACGATATAAACGGGATGCCATGGCTTTGACACCGGATAGTGCTAGCCATGGACGCAACAAAAATGTCGCTAAACGGGTTCCTTTTGTTTCTACGTTTTGTCCAGCTAGCAACAGAATAAGTGGGATCTTAAATAAACATTGGCATTTGTTACAGGTGGGCCTCCCACACGTGATAGAATTTACACATAGACCACTTCTTTCATATAAACGTGGACGTAATCTTAAAGACATGCTCGTCAAGTCAGATATTGGTCCGAGTAGGACTATGATACAAAGCACTTTATGTCCACCAAGGTCGGGGAATTTCCCCTGCCTCGGTTGTGCTTGTTGTAGTAATATGCTCCGTGGTGATAGTTTCAACCACCCACGGACAGGGAAGAAATTCTTCATTAAAGAGCGCTACACTTGTACTTCTAGTTTTGTGGTCTATGTTCTCACCTGCCCATGTGGATTGATGTACGTGGGTGAGACCACAATGGAGGTGAAAGCACGAATCAGTAAGCATAAGAGCACGATCAGGACCAAACTCCTTGAGCTACCGGTGTCTAAACATTTTGTCGACTGCAGACATTCAGTGAATCAGCTTAGATTTAGAGTTATTGATGGGGTTCCGATCTTGAGAAGGGGTGGCGACAGGTCCAAATTACTTAAAAGAAAAGAACTTCGGTGGATTTCTGTCCTCGACACATTACAGCCGAAGGGACTTAATTTGGATTATAATTTACATGTTTGTATATGATTATGCCCCCCTTCTTTTATTGAGCTCATTTCTCTTTGCTTTTAGATGTTTTTATATTTTCTTTTCTTTTGTAGGTGGATGTTTTGAAAAACTGGTGGATATGGTTATTATTTTTTTATTATCACGTTTTTGGTTTTAAAAGGAATCGCTTTTCTATACCTGTTGTGAATCCCGGTGCCTTCCAATTTTATTTATCTTTGTTTAACTAAACTTTCTACTTTATGTCATCTCATTGCTCTGTGTGCTTAAATTATGTCCCGAAACTTCGCGATATTTGATCTGTTCTGAGATACATTAGGGACGTCTTTCATGTGAGACTTCCAGTGAGGTATGTGCTGCGCATGCGCGATCCCTGTAACGAGATAGGCCATGTGACTTTGATCACCTGATGGGCCCCGTGATAGGTAAAGAGATCCGGATTGGATAGGAGGTCGCTTCTCTTAACGCAGACGTAAACGTCATCTCCAGACGCGGTGAAGAACGCTGGTATATGTCTTTTGAAGAGGTTTGCTGTTACGACACCTCTGATGGGATGTTGGATATGGCGCCAAAGCAGGATGAGTAATCTGATTGGTGATAATCCGATTGTTGTATAGTGTTTTTTGATAAGTCTATCGTTACCAGGGACACGGTATAGCCGGACAATGATTGGTTGGTTATTATTTATAACATTGTTTATATTTATTTTTGTTTTGAATTTTGGGAATTCGCCACAACGGAAATGTGATATATAAGGATTTCTTACGTCTCTGATGTCTGATCACTGTTTTGTATTAAATATGTATATGTATATGTATGTATATATATATGTCTATTAGCATGTAGGCGTAACCTTACTAGTGATTGGCTCCTCCACACTATTTAAAGGACGCCTTTTCTCTGTTTTGATATACTTGAAAAAGGCCACTTTATGGCCGAAACGTCGTTATTTGTTATGGCAGAATAAAAACCTTTCTATTTTTTCACCTGGACGGATGCTGCTCTTTTTCTTTATTTGTGGGCAAGCAGGAGAGTCTTATGCTCCCTGGAGAGAAAACTGCCCCCCAGCTGGTAGCTGAACAAGAAGGAGTAAAGTATGTAAAAAATTACAGACAGCTCATGAAAGTGTGTGAAATCCATAAGAAGGGCAGACTCCAAGCTGCGGAATGGCAGGATGTATTGAAAAATAGAAAAGGGAAGCTAGTAGATTCAAAATTGCTGACTGATGCAAATGCATGGTACAAAGTGGCAGTAAACTTGCATCGTTTAGGAAGTTCAGAAAGATATGTGTACAAGATAGGGAAAGATGCTAAGCCATCACCACCCCCATATGGTGAAGGGAAATATTGGACATGTTCAGTCTGTTCTCAACAGAATCCATGGTACAGGGACACTTGTGTAGCATGCGGTGCCCCCCACCTCTCCCTAGTCATTATACCAGGAGAAGAAAGTGCAAATCTCCCTACACAAAACGCTACATGTAGCCCCCAGACACAACAGTCCACAGCTAGGGCTTCACAGGGGGGTGATATAGCTACAGAGACAAATGAGGAACCTCAGTGCCGAGCAGGGCTGCCAGCATGGAACCATGACACTGATCCACCGCAGCCTCAGCAAGGAAGTGGGAAACCCCCATGCAGCAAGACAACTTTTAAGCCCAAATCTCACCCAGTGTATGCACCAAGTACACCATGTCACTTCTTATCTGATGAAGATGAAGATGCAACGTCACACATGCTGCCCAATACTAGGGGTGAAAACACACAAGCACCAATAGAGCAGGGACAGGTAGAGGCACCATCCTATGAGCCCTTCATCCCAAGCCAGGTGATCAGTATGCTGCCAGACCCAGGGATACACCCCATGCTATTTTGCCAAAAAATGCAGCAGATCCAGCAAACGTATACAGCAGCCTGGATTGATCTCTGGACCGAAATGGAAACAAAAGCAGGTGATGCATTCTGGTCAATTATGAGAGAACACTTCAAGCTTCCAGCAGAGTTAGATGTGTATGCCTGGGAGACAGGACCAAAGCTAATTGAGCAACTCAGAGAATGGGCCAAAAGCAGACTGACAGGACAAACTCTCAGCCTACATGTCACGAGTCAAGACAAGACAGAGTCTGTGGAGAAGTTCCATGGCAGAGTGATGCAAGTGTTTCAAGATTTGGGCTTCACTATTCATGATCAGATACACAGACAGATGTTGGCACAGGCCTTTGTGCATGGACTGAGAGAACCAATCAGAAAGCCACTGATAGTAGCTAGGCCTGAGTACAGGTCAATAGCAATGGACACCCTGCTCACAGTCGCAAAAGGGATAGAATCCCAGCCAGGAGTGCGCAAAACAGCTCCCCTGATGGTGGTCTCAGACCCAGATGGCCAACCACGTTTTAAAGACAGAAGAAATGTCAAGTGTTACAACTGTGGCAAGCTTGGCCATTACTGGAACCGCTGCAGAGAACCCCTACGACCCACCACTTTGTCTAGAGAAGCAAGCCAAGGAGAAAACAAAGAGAGCAAAGAAAAACTTCATCCATAGGACAGGGGCAAGCCAGATCCGCAAGACACCACGCTACTAACCTGTAAAACTCCACAGTGGGACCTATCCCTCAAATTGCCCTGAAAGTGGACGGCGTTGTCAGATCTTTTCTTGTGGAACTCCGCAACCTCACCTATCTATCAGAATCTTCTGCTTCCTGCATGGGAATTGATGGTCAAGTCAGATATTTCCAGATTATGAAGCCCCTGAGCGTGTGGACTTAGCCAGAACACTCCATCATGTCCCAGTTTATTGTGTAAAAAACCTGCACCCTCAACCTATTGGGAGTGGACCTACTGCAGAAGCTGAAAGCGACCAGAGTGTTCCAGGAAGATGGGACCATGACACTTTCTTCACCCCTGACCCAAGAAGAAACAGGAACCTCAAACAAACCACACTGCAGACCTATCACAGGGGTGCTGGACATAGTACCAGAAAAGCCACTCCATCACCCAGAGTCAAGATGTCTCTGACCAACTGAAGGTCTAAGTGAACTCGCCTAAGAAGACGGCCTGAGAACTTTGACATTGGCCAGGATATTCAACTCAAGAAGGACCCTACTCGCTTCATGGAATGGCAACACCTCATCCAGCTCCAACGCCAGAGGTTCATCTTTTGCAAGCACCAGGAGGTGCCCCTGCAATCAACCAGTTCACCCAGGCCCTAGACCGGCAAAAGGCCACTCAGCTCTTCAAACTTGTGCACAAATACTGACCTGAGACTGAGCTGGAGAAGAAGAAACTACTGATGGCCCGTGCTGAGAGAAAAGCAGCCGTTTAAGGAGACGTCCCAACAAGAAGACCCCCTGTGACCAGAGCAGGTGCTAACACAGTGACTGTCTTTGTGGAGAACAAGAAAGCCAGCTGGTCGTCATCTCTCATGATGTGGATCCTAGTAGACGGCTTGTTTTCCCGCCAGCTCTGCATCAGCAGATGGGAGTCCCCTGCCGCATACTGAAGGACAAGGCCAAACTGGGCTGCCTCGCCCATCGGAATCAATCCCAGTTTTCCACAGTGAAGAAAAAGACTGTAAACCCCACTGAGTTCAGAATGGTGCAAGGCCTGGAGGCCGCGAAAGAGGCTACGGTATTTGAAACCCCAACAGTGCTGAACCATCACACTCTGCTCTCAAGAGTCCCAGTCACCGCAACGGTATTCACGGTGATCAACCTGGCCAGTACCTTTTTCAGTGTTTCCCCTCCACCTGGAGGCCTGCTTTCAGGCACCAGTGCAGTGCATATGGACAGTGTTGTCTCAAGGTGCTCAAAACAAGCCCTTCAAGTTTCACCAAGACAATGTCCTCCATCCTCGTCAACTGGATTGCAGAATATGCAAGAGTCACTCTTCTACAACACGTGTATGACTTTCTCTTTTGTGCGGTTGACATCGACACCTGCACAGTCTATTCCTTGTCTCTCCTACTCTACCTGGAAGAACAGCAACGAAAGGTCTGGAAGAACAAAGTCCAGTGATGCCAGAAGCAAGTTACATCCCTGGGGCACTGTATTGCCCACCAGACGAAACACATGTCAAAAGACTGGAAGACCACTGTGGAGAAGATGGCTCCCCCAACAACTCCAAGAATGCAGCAGGCTTTCCCTGGTCTAGTGTCATATTGCAGAACCTGGATCCCTGATGCCTCAGTCCTAATGCAGCCTCTGTGCGCTTGCATCAACGCAACCCCGCTCCTTCTATCAGACGCAGCCTTCAACCCATTCAGGAGATTGGAAGAACTCCACCGTCTCAGCGCCAATACCAGGCCTACCTGACTATGAAAAGTCTTTCCGTCTACCTGATGGAAGAAAGAAGGTCATGCTACTGGAGTCCTGGCACGGATTCACGGGGGAAAACGGAGACTTTTAGGCTGCCTCTTAGCCCGCTTGGATCCAGTTGCAAGAAGAGCACCCTCCTGCCTGATGGCAGTATCTGCAGCACACACCCTCCTGGACAAGGTTGCTGACATCACTCTTGGACAGCCACTGGAAACTCTCACTCCGCATGACATCTTGGCAATCTTCAATCAAGCTCAACCAACAGTAATCTCCCCACCGCCAGGCATTTTTGTGGCGCCTCTATTGCCTTTGTCTCATAATGTCACCGTCTCCAGACCTACAGTCCTCAGCCCGGCCACTCTACTCCCACTCCCAAGGGGGGATACTTGGATGGCTCCAGAAGAAGTTTCAACACAGGAAGTGCAGTGACCAGCAATCAAGAAATCCTGTGGTCCAGAAGTCTGTCACCTAGCCTGTCAGCCCAGGAAGCAGAATTGATAGCGCTGACGAAGGCCTGTCAGATGGCAGAAGGCAAGACTGCAAACATCTACACGGACTACAGGTACTCGCATGGCATAGCACACGACTTTGGACCCATCTGGGCTACAAGGGACTTCATCACAGCAAACGGGACAACCGTGAAGCATCATGGAGCCTTCAGGACCTACTGGGTATACTCCAACTTCCAAAATGGTGGCAATTTGAAAAATCAAAGTGCATGGAAAACTGAGAACAGAAGAGGCGTGAGGCAATAACATGGCAGCCAAAGAAGCAGCCAAAGGAAGACAACATGGAGAAGTGGGAGAGGTCGTAGAGCCGGACGGCTACTACATGACGACTGAAGACAAGAAACCTGACAAAGAAACGTCCTGGAATCTGCTCAAGAAGTTACAAGACCAAGCTCCAAAAGGAGAAGAAGAGCTAAATGCGAAAAAAGCAACACGTGAAGAAAGAAGGCTATCAATAATAGACTTCAAACTCTGCCTACCACAAAGTATGCACCCTATGGTGGTCCAATGCGTACATGGACCCACATCCACATATCAAAGACACAGATGAATGATCTGATTGGTGCTTACTGTTTTCGCTTCAGGGATCTCCACCCTAACAGCCAAATTCACCAGCAGCTGTCTGACCTGCGGCAAATGCAAGCCTGGACGTATGGAAGAAAGTCCCCCTCACCTCATCTGGAAAGACCACTCTACCAGCTTCAAAGGATCCAGATAGACCACATCCAGATATCGCCAAGTGAAGGATTCAAATACGCCATTGTGGTCAAAAGAAGTATTTTCAAGATGAACAGAAACCTTCCAAGTCAGCAAAGACTACTGCAACGAAGCTACTTTCAGAAAATAGTGTGCAGATACGGGTTCCAGAAATGATAGAGAGTGATCAGGGACCCGCATTCACAGCAAATCTGACACACGAGACCCAATTAGCAGTAGGGTCAGACCTAGGCCTACACACTCCTTACCACCCCCAGAGCAGCAGGAAGGTAGAAAAAAACTGAACGAAATACTTAAGAATAGAATGCTGAAAAATTGCCCAAAAGAACACGCAAACCATGGCATGACACACTCCTAATTGCACTGTTTAGCGTAAGGCACACGCCCAGAGACCCAGAAAAGCTGTTTCGTGCCTGCATCTTCTGCTAACAGATAAGACATTTTCTTCTTTTAGTTTTTTGGTGCTTGCAGTTTAGTTCAGCCACTGTTGTTTGTTCATTTGCCTTTTCCAGTTTTTTTCAGTGGTTGCTGTTTAGTTTTTGTTACACCAGAGAACTAATTTAGGTGGTAGAGGTCGTGTGATCTCAGGTGTTTTTGTAATTAGTAGAGTTGGTACTTTTCAGGGTTTTTTGGGGTTGCAGTAAGTGCCTTTCCTATCCTTTTCTATTTAGGAAGTTTGGGCCCCAACGTTTGCTCATACTATTTTCTGTCTGTGTCTGTATTTTCCTCTTATCTAACCGCCATTACATGTTTGGGGGCTTCCTATGTTCTTTGGGGATCTGCTCCGGGGCAGATAGCTTTCCTTTTTCTATCTTTAGGTGTAGTTAGCTTCTCAGGCTGTGACGAGGCGTCTAGGACCAACGTAGGAACGCTCCACGGCTGCCTTTAGTTGTGGTGGTTAGTCAGGGTACTGCAATCCCATAGATTCCAACCTCTCTGGTGTATTGCCTTTTTTGCCTGCTCTCCTCAGCTACCAAATCATAACACTTATGTAATTGAATTGGTCAAAAACTAATGTCCATTCTCGAGTTTTTCTCTTCACTGCCAGATTTGATGATCCTGTCCAAGAGCCCCAGATGACATCAACCTCTGTGTAACTAGAGGGAAAGCCTGTTTGGATCCACGTATCGCATTGCAAGGAAGCTCCCGTACCAGGAGAGACACCTAAGCCATGAAGGATGTCGTGGATGCTCTGACTGACCAGACAGATGACCTACCTGATGAGTTCAAGGCCAGAGACCAAGTTAAAGCAGGATTTTGAGTCACTATTGCCACTAGTAACTATAAACAAGAATGTTGATTGGATAAATTACATCTATTATAACCAGCAGAGATTTGTTAACTTCACCATAGATGCTGTAAAAGGTTTGGCAGCACAGTCAGGCCCCACTTCCATTATGGCATTCCAGAATAGAATGGCTTTGGATATGATTCTAGCTGAGAAAGGATGTGTTTGCAAAATGATCAAAGACACCTGTTGCACCTACATCCCAGACAACACTGGCCCAAATGGTAAAGTCACAATGGCAATACAGAAACTTACTGAGTTATCAGAGGAACTGAAACAGAACTCAGGTGTCACTGACCCATGGGATCGATACTTTGGGTGGATGAGTGGGTGGCAGAAAATGTTGGCACAGGTTGAGACAGCCATTATGGGGGTTCTCATTTTTGCATTAATTACTGGTTGCTGTGTTATTCCTTGTATCCGCAGGATAATGGAAAAAACTGTTCAGGAGACAACCAATTTGATGCCACTCACCATCTTGGACCTCGCACCAGTCCGGATGGAACTGCCTGGCTTGACCAGATCTCCGAACTACCTCCAGACTGAGAATACACATCCTTGATGAAACATCCTATCAACTATGAGATTATGATTGCAAACACATAAACCCCCGACAGGGACAGTCCTCCTGACCGCCCATTTGCGAAAAGTCTGTATTCGATTGGGGAGGCATGTACTAGGGGTGTCTCAACTCGCCGGCAGCACAAAAGAGTTGCAGCGCTTTGGGCCAGGAGCAGTATTTTAGGGCAAGTGGTATCTAAGGGGGGACTGTCATGGAAATATATATGTATTCCATATATTCAAAGTATATTCACAGTTAGATAGATCTCACTTGCTAAAAAACCCTGTGCTCACATATTTCTAGGCCAGCTATAATCAGTCGTTTTAAAGAAATCTGGCCTTCATAAGGAACAAGTACATGAAGTACATAAAGTCTTATTAGCTATCTGTTGTTTACCTTACAGTCATGCAAGACAACTAGGTCACAAGAATATAGAACAATAATTCTGCAACTTCAGCTCTTTTAATCATGATTATCATAATTATCATACTTACACTAGAACAGCCAATAGTCTAGCAGCTTTTAATTGTATGTTAATTGACTAACCAGCCCCTTTTTGTAAACGTATAAAACCTTGAATGAATAATAAATGTATGTCTTTGACGAACTGTTATACTGACACTTGCGTTGTGGACAGTTTTCATTTCGTTCTGAGCGCTCAAAGAAGACATTAAAATAGAGATTTGGAGAAGCAAGCAGCAAACACGGAAGGATATTTTTATCCTAATTAAATTTCCATAACACTGTCAGGTATATATTACTGTAGATATAGACTGTACGGGCTCCTGTCAGGTATATATTACTGTAGATATAGACTGTATGGGCTCCTGTCAGGTATATATTACTGTAGATATAGACTGT